>QMIH01001486.1:5453-26313 GCA_003987875.1 Clarias batrachus
GGGCCGCGGCCCTACAGAGTTTTGTTCCAACCATAATTAAAAACACCTGATCCAACTAAACAGGTCATTAAGGCTTATTTGAAAACTACATGGTATGTATGTTGGAGCAGGGTTGGAACAAAACTCTGTAGGGCTGCGGCCCTCCAGGAACTGAGTTTGAGACCCCTGCTCTACAGCCAGCGTGCTAATTTTTGACTCACTCCTGTATATACGTCAGTGGTCCTCAACCTTGGTTCTTGGTTCTGGACATCAATACACTGTCTGTATTTTCACTTGATCAACCCCCCATAAGCAGGGTGCAAGATTGGAGTATTTGTTTTAATATAAGGACACAAACACCTTTTAAAACTAGTCTGAAAAACCTAACCTATAAAATACATACAAGGCTTTTTGTCGCATATACAGTACTGTGCAAATGTATTAGGCTCCCTGCTTGTTATGAAAATGCAGTCAAAGTGCCATGATATGGCACCCCTGGAACAGAAAGGCTTCAGGGCCTCGCTCAAGGGCCCAACAGTGGCATCTTGCTGCTATTAGAGCTTAAATCCCATAGCCTTAAATGTTAAGCCACTACTAACCAAAATTTGTCTGTTTTGCCTTAGACCATGGCCCTAGTGCCCCTGCTTTTGACAATCCTCATATCTAAATTCACAACTAATCACTTACCACTACCTGGATTTTCACTAGTTTCTTTTTTATACCCTTTTTTTACTTACTTGCAGAGGAGGAAGAAGTAGACAAAATGATGGAGCAGAAGATGAAAGAGGAAGAAGAAAGGAAAAGGACAAAAGAGATGGAGGAACGAATGTCCCTGGAGGAAACAAAAGAGCAGGTGAGAATATTAGACATGAAGATATTATATGCAGCATTGTACACAAGAACTGGGTGTGCTGTCTTTTAGGCTTTGCAAGGATTAGCACTATTTGGTCAAAAATTTATATTGTGATTATTTTGACACGTTGCTATTTACACTGTCATATGTAACTATTGAATGTACTAATGTATTTATCTAGGTTAAAAGTAAATAACGGCACAAATAATAAAATATTACCAAATACTTAAATTACTGACAAACTCAACTTAAATGACCATAAATTGCAGCCTTTTGCGATTAGATAATTGCTGAGGGCCATACTGGCATTTCGGTTTGCATGTGGTTAACTGTGCAGCTCTAGCAATAATCTGTTTCCAGTTTATGGAATTAGTGATTCTTGCATCTAAATGGAAAGCATGCTAGTAAAATGGTTTAGTATGTTCTGTATGTCAATTTCTAAAGCATGAATCAACCAAAAAACATGTACTTTGGTTGTTATAGCTAAAACTGCAATTTATATTCCATAACCTCAATCTGGTAATTAAATTTTATTTATATAGCTCTTTTAACAATGGTCATTGTGTCAAAGCAGTAACGACTGGGCCATAAGTAAATTTATAATGTTTTGTATTTACAGGGAAATTGTTACGGTGTGTAAAGGACTTTTTTTATAACATGAATTTTATATTTGTTATAGCATGAATGTAATTACTGAGTCAGCAGTGAATAGAATGGTTTATAATATGAAGTCCCTGGGCTGCTGAGAGTTTCCCTGATCATCCTGTAATAGTGATTCATAGACAGAGCTGTGTTGGGAGTCGGGTTGGAAATGACGGAGGRAAATTTGTGCGTGCACAAACTCGTCAAACGTCATAATTAACCATCTTTATGCATGAAAGAAGCCCGATGAAGGACMGAGAAAGTGAGAGGGGAAAAAAACAAATAGAAGTCAAGAGTACATCAAGCAGTTATTAGACAATAAGGGGAAAATTGTAGTTCGGAGGTTTAGCTTTTGTGTTCTTGCTGAACAGGTTGTTCTCGGATTTGATGGCAAGCTTGTGAATGACTCATTGTAGTTGGTGTGTTTCTTTATATCTTTGAGTGTGAGTTATCCTCTAGTGTGGGATTTTAGCACAGTAAAAACAACATTCAATATTTAAGTAGAAGGAGTGCCGTTGTGCTGGATATCAGTTACAACAACATGCTGGATATACAGTAGTACAACAACAAGACCTTGAGTATGATCTTGCTTTTATAGCAAATAAATGGTGTTTGTAGAACTTCTTTTATCAACAGATTCTGATTTGTTCATTTATTTATTTTAGTTAATTATTATGTTCCACCAACACACATCCATCCAGTGCTGGTAGATTTAACTGTGAATGACATAGCTGGTGACAGATAGTTAGTGTAATCAACAAGGAGAAATAGTTTTAAATTCTTACCAGTACTATTTAGCTAAAAGCTGAGGAGAATAAACATTGGAGGTGGTGGAGAGATCCCAGAAACTTATATTTCCACTAATTTCGCTAGCTAACTTTTCTTAACTTTCTAAGGTTTGATTCCCAAATAGTGTAAAATGAAAAGCTAGTGCACTAAGGTGTACAATATTTTTTACACACACCAAGTAGTGCCCTACAAATATGTTTTTTTTTTTTTTTTTTTTTTTTTTTTTTGCTGAAAGTGCTTCTGTGACTGGTATTGAATGTGGGTTTTGGCAGGCAGCTGCTCTCCCCTCTTTGTAATACTGGGGACTGTACTGTGATTCATATACTATAGTTAAACATCATCACCACTTGCTGCCAGTCCAATCMGATTACTCGCTCGGAACTGTTGTCTAATGTTCTTTAGCCGTCTACCTTAGACACAATCACAACTGTGACTTCTGACAGTCACAGTCATGTGCACATACCAAGGACTAGTTGTGAGTCTGGAATACTTGGGCTAAATGCCAAATTGCGTACCACCCTACTAAATATTATGTCGCCACAGCATTGCATTCATTACTATTTAGGCATATTTCTTAGTGTGCATTATGTGGTTTGAGACGTGAATTCTTCCTGAATGTGTTTCTTGGCACTCAGAGCTCGCTCTCAGCTCACAGCAGAGGGAGAGTACAGCATTCCTTTAGCCCACGCGACGAAATGTTCATCCACGCGTTGATTGTAACAGCCTTTTTTTTGTATTTTTTTTTTTTATGCGCAAAAACCTGCATACAGCAACTTTAAGTAATTATTTTCATAGACTAAAAAGAATGTCTATAAAATTGCCAATAAAAATGCAGCTGCTCTGTGAGTGTAAACACTGACCACTTTTTCTGAGAATATTGTTTGCAGGTTTTCAGTGTACGCTCATGAATTACTGGAAGTTGCCAAAAGTATTGCTCAAGCAAATGACGCATGTTTAATCCCCAAAAAAGCTGCTTCCGTTGCCAAGAGAATGTGTTGTGACGTTGCTGTTGTGACCGTGTTTCAGGTTCAGAAGATGGGGGAGAAGCTGCAGGGTTTGCAGGAGGAGAAACATCAGCTCTTCCTGCAACTTAAAAAAGTGCTTCATGAAGAGGAGAAGCGACGAAGAAAGGAGCAAAGGTGTGTGCGGAAAGCGTGGGTGTAGATTTGCCAGCATCATAATTTTATGCTGCATGTTTGCTAATCTTAGCAGCTCTGTTTTCACACTTTTTTTCTTTTTTTTATTATTGTTTTTAAATGACAGTGATATCACAACACTGACTTCAGCCAGTTACCAACCCAGCATACCTCTGCACTCAGGACAACACCTGCTCGCCCTGCAAGGTGGGTTTTAAAGACACTTTACTCAGTTTCGTGGTTTTACATAATGCGTGGGTGAGTCAAAAATTATCCGCACTCTGGCTATGGAGTTTATTATAACACATTTTTAGGCAAGACAAAGACAAGCCACAAATGCACCGCTGTTTCAATTCTTCATCAATCTTTATCCTTGTAGGGCTGCCAGACAGTTGAAAGCCCAATAGAGCAAGATCAGGACTATAGGGAGGATGCTTTAACGTCTCAGAATGAAATTTTTGCAGAGATCATAACTCCCTTGGATAGCAGTCCTCTGAGTTTAATCTGAAGTTCAGGCTTCAGCTCTTCAATAAGCATCTCACTGTAACGAGTACTGTGGATTTTTATTTATTTATTTTTTTTTTAAACTTTTTTCCTGATCATGTTCCAATACTGGCCCTTGAGAATCTGAGAAAACTGTAAGCATCAAATTTTCAGCTGATGACTTTTGAACTTTTTCTTGGTCGGCGATTGAGGACGTTTCCGTTCCACACGCTGTTTACTCTCAGGCTCGTAGTGATGAGTAATGAATCAGTGTCTCTTCTCCAGTAATGCTTCTCTTTAAGAAACTTTCACCTTCCTTCTCCAAACGCTTCTGTTTATGCTCTTACGTGAGCTGTTTCGGCACCAGGTACATCTTCAGATCACAAAAAGCGAATCACTGCACACTGCTCTCCTTTTGTGCAAATCACAAGTAGGGCATCCATTTTTGCTCGCACCGCAGTTACAAATAAACTGATGCAACATGTTTACACCTGTACAGGTGACCGGGGAGACCGTAGCATTGAACGTAAAGCACTGACAAGACGGCGGCCAACAAGTTTTAATAGAACTCGAGTATGGATCATTTTGGACTCGCMCWTGTAGATAGTAAAGACAAAATTTAAAGTGTAGTGTACCTGCTGCTTGTGAAAGAGGCTTTGGAGAGRCAGTCATTCTTCTGGGAACTCAACTACACAAATTTTAAATGTGATKATCTGATCGAGGCATTCAATTCTGTTTGTCAAGTTTTGTATCTGTATCTGTCTTTCAGGCAGTCCTGTGAGTCACAGTAGGCCAGCAGGTCTGTTAGCAGAACGTGGCAAACAGTTATTTACGGCACCCGGTATCCCTGTGAGTACTTTGATTTGTTTTGCCATTTTTCTCAAAGTAAAGACATAGACTGCTATACATCATACTGCCGGTTTATACACTTGATATTATCAGTGTGCCCATCTCTAACCGATCGTTATTTGTGTTATTTAGAGCCGTCACTTCCCTGGTCAACCTGCTTTCACTGCAGGCTCTACTGAGCATGCTCAGTTCTCAGCCAGCCCTGCAGTTCACGAGGCATACACAGTCACGCAGACTCAGCACCCCTCCACCTACGGCCCAGCTGCATCGGTCCCCATCAGCTTCTCAGGAACGCAGATCAGGGCGGGTACGTACTATATAAAGCCACTCCGAGTGAACTCTGGTAGCCAAAATGTCAAGGAAATGAAGATTTCCACACACACACAAACCTCGGAAGAAGAAGAGAAGACACAAATTCTTTAGGCGTACGGGTACTGTCTGTTAAATATCTGCATATGCAAACGAGTGTGTGCAGTAGAAAATGTGTCTGTGTGGAGAACCAGATATGCAGCTCAATCAAGAAGGACAAGAAAACTATAAAACACAAAAGAGCCAACCCTTTTGGGCACGCCACATTTGAGTTCTAAGCAAAGGACTTAAAGCAATCTTTAATAAGATTTACAATTTACAGTTATGGCATTACTTAAACACCCATTTAATTTAGAAAGTGCTTTGATTTTAAGCCGATTACTTTGTTTATTCACACTCTTGTATATATTTAAAATTCTTTTTGTTCTATGGACAGGAGGATCTGTAGTTAGCATTTTAGTAGCACATGCCAGCTTTTCTTGCATTTCACTGTTGTGTGCATAATGACTCTTATGGCAAATAGTTTTTTGTAATCCATACTAGTTACGTCGTAATAGGTCTACTGTCTATTACTGCAATAGTTACAGTAGTTACAGGATAGTATGTTGTATGATAGTATGTTGTCTCATAATTGCAATAGAAACTTTATTGTGGCCATGAAGGGATGCTCACGGTCAGCTCGTACAGACTGTGGCATTCAAACAATAATTAATATGATATGAAAAACATTCCATACACCATTACACCACCTCCACCAGAGTGAACTATTAACATAATACAGGTCGGGTGCATCAATTTATAATGYTGGTCCCAAATTCTGACTCCGCTGTCTGTATGCTTCAGCAGAAATCTAGATTCCTCAGCAGAGGTGATTGTTAAAAAGATTTTCAGTAGGTTTTGGTAAGCTTGAGCCCATTGTAGCCAGAGTGAATCCTGCACCAGGTTGATGGGTCAGTGAGACCTAATATCTTTTTTGCTGTTGCAGTCCATCTCCCTCAAGGGTCGAAATGTGTGKTTTTTTTTGTTTTTTTGTTTTTTTTTACTGAACACGGATGTAAAAAAAGTAGTCCTTTCAGTTACAGTAGACTTTGTTTCTGTCTGGCCATTCTCRTCAGATCTCTCTCACCAACCTTTTATTTTACTATTCTGTCCAAAGGTGCTTCAGCTTTCCAGACCATGCCCTACCTGCCCCATCAGCCACAGGGTTATGCTGTCCACAGCCACTTTGGTTCCCAGCCAGGTAGACATAAGCTTACTGTTATGATGTTTTCTTTCTTGACTGCTTATTTCTAGCTGTTGAATGCTGGTGGAGTTTTTTTTTTCTTTGTTTTTCTCCAACACTTCTTATGTTGTTAACTCCTTTTTATTGCTTATGACAGGATTTCTCCCTAGCACCAGTATTCCCCTTCAGAAGCAGCTTGAACATGCCAATCAGCAGTCTGGCTTCACTGACTCGGTAAAACCATTTGATTTCCGGATTCACATCATTCTTAAAAACCTACTTGTGATAGTAGGGGGACCTTTGCATGGCCTTGTGGTTCCTTTTTTAGATGCCCTGTTATTACATGTAGGATTTTTCTTAAGGTTTATTCACAGTAATTATTTTGACATCTCTCGGGATGGGCACTAGATTTGGTATACAGTAGTCTGTGTGTGTGTGTCAAGCCAACTTTTGCATGCACACAAGTCAAGGCCTGCCATTAGATGTCCTGTTGTTGTTGTTTTAGTGTTGTTTCATAAAGCCCAAGGACTGAACCAAAAAAAAAAACTTAACAATTGACCTAAAATACTGAAGCTGACATTTTATGCAGATGCATTATTAGTGTGCGTTCTGTCACTATGTTGTTTGCACAAAWCAGTGCAAAAAGTCCTTGTGTATTGCCTGACAAACTTCATAGCTAACCTAACATCACAGAACCTTGGTTTTCATACTAAACTAAATGTAGCATATACTATATGTGCAATTACAGCAAAGTGATAAGGTTTGCCTTTTAATTATATTTCATGGAGTATTTGACCACTAGAGACATTCATTCTGTTARAAAGTGTGGAAAAAACTTAAACACAAAAACAAAGCCTACAAATTGCCAAATAGCTATGCTGCTTGATTACCTTTTTTGATGAGCAAGGAATGTCTSCATGTGTTACAGGGTGCCCTGAGGCCCATGCATGCCCAAGCTCTACATGTAAGTGCTGCAGGACTGCTACCTACACCTTCACTGGCTGTTCAGATTCCTACTGCAAAGGTGCGCTCACTGAGCAATACTTTGTCTCAAGGCACACATAATGTCATTTAAATTTAAAACTCGTTCTGTTAAATGTATAATTTAGATAGATGTATTTAATATGCTTAACACTAATTTCTGTATATTTGCCAGGCCCCGTTTCAGAGCTCTCCACAGCCAGCTCCCCGTCACGCTTTCCTCTCCCACCCACAAGCTGGACAGAGATTCTATCACCATAGCAAGTAACCAAAAGCAGAGCACGGAAAACATGTGGCCAGTAACCAAAATAATCATCACACTAGGTCGAATAAATGTTCATAATTCTGTAGAGGTCTGATTTGGATGGTCTCTAAGATGTAAATACACTTTACATGTAGATATTTTGTGGCTTTTTTTTTTTATGTTTTATTTGATGCATTGCTCACTAGCATGTTTTTTTTTGTATAATCGATACATCCATCACATTTTTGACATTTGTTCAAAACTTTTTTTTTGTTTTTTTTGTTAAAAATTATCTAGATAGCTCTTGTTCAGACTGAATAAAATACATTTTCTCTGAGTGAATGATTTATATTGTATATCTTGCTTGCATGCATTTAAATTGACAGGAGTGCTGCAAAATAGATGTTAAATGCCAAGTGGAAAMATTTCCAGAGACAGATGTTTATTACTACTGGAGAGAAAGTTCCAGTTGTTTTTACACCAAAATTAGGTTTGATAACCGTAGCTAGATTTTGTTTGTCTTGAAAGTTTCTTGCATGTTTGTGTATGATTTATTTATTTTTTTAACTGTCACCAAGCCAAAAGTTTGCAGGCCATTTTCAGGCAGTCTAAAAATGATAGGCTCATTACATATTCAAATAAAGCTTCTATGAATATGTGTTGCAAATAATGCTCAAGATTCTTGTTAGGACTGAATTGGCCTGTATAAAGTCTTTTTATCGGTAATAAAATATGCTTCCCCTTTTTAAAACATTTACTAGGACGAGACCTTGCACTCTAGCCCAGCCCATCCTTGTTGAAGTAAAATATTGTAATGTATTGTGCTTTGGCTTCTAGCAGGAAAAAAACTGCCTCAAATCATCAGTTATGAATGTTTCGTAATCAGCACATATTCCCTATCAGAGAAGAAAAAGAAAACTTCTGATTTCAGATTCCTGCTACTAGGCATCCTAAACCAAATATATCTTGATCTTCGACTATAACGTAATCTTTAATAAACAATATTACACTACCAGACAACCTTCATGCATTTTGTGTAAGAGCTCCACAATGTATTTACAATGTGTCTACTATGAGGAATTGCTTGTAAATACACTAAGAGCATTTATTTACTCTCCAACAAAAATGGCACAATCCAACTGATGTGGAAAGCAAAATGATTTGTGCAGGTTTTCAACTCTATTAACAGACACTAACCAACTCTGCCTGGAAGCCCCGCACCCTTCCCTCCTCCTCCGACCCCCCAAATTCACGGGCTCTCAGGGTTTTTGGGGAACTCTTACTTTCTGTGAATGTACAGAGAGGCTGTACGTGGTAGCCAAAAGTGAAATTCAATGTTTTAATAACATTGTGATTTTTTTTAAATGACAAGATTAAAATATTTTATGCAATGAAATTGCTTTCCAGCTATGCATCTAATTCCCCTACAAAACCTGCTGGATCATAGAGTCGAAAGACACCTGCACTACTCTGTCACACGCTCATTCCACACCTGCTTGAATGCTTTCTAAAGATCATGTACAGAAGATGGTTTCTCGACTGCTACAGCCTTCTCCATCCTTGTCCAACAGTTCACTATTGGGTTTACTTCTGGTGATGACCCAGGTCATTGGTCCAGAAGCTGACTATCATTGTCCCACAGTCAGATTTTCACTAGTTTTTAAATAATAAACACTTTGACATCTCTTCAGCCAGATAGGCTAGAACTAATTAGTGAAATCCCCTATTTCTGTGTACAGGAGATATATATATATTTTTTTATAGTCAACTGTCAATCAGTATCCCACAGAGCTACTTTACCCATATTCACATTAATAATTTGACTTTGGCTGTTGTGATGTGAGGTTATTCATATATTTAATCATATTCCTATCCCAATTAGGTCAAAATAGTCTCCCTTTCCTGCCTAAAACAGCCTAGAAGAAAGCCACACTACATTGCCTTAAAACTAAGATTATTATTCCAATAATAAAGGTTGAAATAGCTTTTTTATTCATGGAAATACAAATATTTTTGCTTGTGTTCATCAAGAGTTCGAGTAATTCTGTACAATGTCAGCATACAAGTGTGTTGCATTAATGAATGTCCATCAGACACTGAAACAGAAAAGGCAAACATGTAGGTGCTCATTTTAATATTAGGGTATGAGAATCTCTTTAATACAGCTGTTTATCACAGTCAGGGTACAAACAAAAGTTCTGCTAAAGTAATATGAAAGTAAAAAGAAATTATTTTAACACCAAGTTCAAATATGAGCCAGCACAGAAAGCCAAACCCATGGGGATAGGGATTCACCAAATTAAAATAATTTTTGGAGAATAGCCCCTTTTAAGAAGTGATAAGGGAATGACAGTTGTACAACTCTTAGCCTGAGTATGTACTGAGACCAACCTCCTTGCCAGCTGTACTCCCCAAATGTTCAAGTTTTGTTTTTTGGGGGGAGAGGGTGTCCCTCCCCAGTGACTTCATTGAGACGAATAATTTTAAGACTGCAGTCCTGAAAATTTGGTTAAACCATTTTTCTACGTGAAAACATTCTTAAATTTGATGAAGTGCTTAAAAATTGTGTAAACAGGACATTTTATTTATCTTTTTTACATCTCGCTAAATACACGTTTACTCATTATGAAGACAGCACCCCCATCTTTTATATTTTGGCTACCAAAAAATAAAGGATTAGGTGAAAGACCACGCCACATCTTATTACACATGGTCATCTTGTCTTTTACCACAGTGCCGCCATTAGAAACCAACAGTCCAATTTAAAATGGTAAGAGATGGTGGCGACTGGGACAAATGTAAATATAAAAAAGGAAACAAAAAAAAAAAAAACAAGCCAAAGACAAAATGAGAACAGACACATGTTAGTATAATACATATGACGTGCCTTTACAGTTCCCAAAGCTAAAGATCTTGTGTCATTCTGCTTTTTTTCCTCTAATATATACATTCAAAATATTGTTGATTAATGTATATTCAGTGTATTTACAGAGATATTTGTCCATTTGCAACCATTTCCAATTATTTATTTTTTTTCTTCTAATCGTCCAACCCAAAGACAGGCTAAAGTACATAAAGAACGGGAGAGAACGAAGAATTAAAATAAAAAGAGGAGGGAAAAAAACAGGGGGGGATAGCGTTGCTGAGGCGTAATTCTCTCCTTCTGTCCAGGTCCAGTGCATCTTGCCAATACCTGAGAGAAAGTGAGAAAGGGAAAGCAGAGGGGAAAAAAGATAGGAGTAAGGGAGCAAGTCAGAATGAAAATCAAAAGGGGTTGGGTAAACCTAAAAATAAATAAAAAAGGCAAAACAAATAAATGATCAGAGGAAAAGGAAAATGGACAGTATAAGTAGCTAGAATTCAACAACTTCCACCACACTGTATATCCAAGACAGATGTGACATTTGTCACAATTTTAGATTTGCCCCCCCCCCTCAATTGCAAGGTAACTGGGAACATAGCTGGAGTTACAAATYCATAATGTACAAGGCGTTATGAATCAGGTGGTTAAACAAGGAGGGGGCGGGGTAAATAAAATGAGTAATAATAAAAAAATATCAGGGCCCACATTTAGTGTGGCTCCAGGGATCATCCTAATGTTCAAGTCAAATTTACCATTGATGAAAGGTTAACATATTATGTATATTAGCAGCCTTGGATGCCTTTATTCTTCAACAATTAACCCTGTTGTGATATTAACACAACAAATGTAATACAGATAATACAAAATACAGAACATACATAACATCCTATGTACAGTTTGTTCATGCATCTTGTCCTTTATGGTCTACAGAGCAATTGAATACAAAGTACGTGTCTTGCCATTGGCGTTACGGTGGTGGTCATGCAAGCACCAGTGTGCAAAGAGCAAACCAACATCCTCCTGCTTTCTATAGTGAAATTTATACACAGATGTTGTACAGAGATTTTAACAGACAGTTAAGTGAACACACACCGAAGAGTTTTTGAACTAAATAGTATATTTTATTGAGATCACCACATTTGACTGGAAAAAAAAAATTGCTGGAATATAACGTAAACACTCGGATTAGTGCTTTGCTGTTGGCACACTAGCGTAGCACAGTTACTCTCTAGCAGGTGAGCATGCATACACATACACACATACACGTGAGAGCTCCGTGTACCTGCTGGGCTTTATTTAGTCATGGCTTTAATTGCCACTGCAGCCTCTTCATTCATTGCAGACAGGACACTGATCTGAAAAACACAGGCAAGAAAGCAAATCAGTCTACCAGGGTCACATAAATGATCTTCAAATAAGTGTAAAGTCGATGTGTTCTAAGGCATTTACCAGCATCTCCTCTCCAGCTTCATACTTGCTCTCGATCTCTTTGCCCAGGTCTCCCTCAGGCATTTTCAAGTCTTCTCTGACCTCACCGCTGTCCTGAAGCAGAGACAGGTAGCCATCCGTGATGCCAATCAGCTGTGGATGAGGAAAGATAAAGTTGTTTTAAAAGTTTGTAAAGTTTTGTGGATAAGTTAATATAGATCACTTGTAGGACAAATTATCTGTCCTACCTGATAGTCCATTCTCTTGATGTTGGGRACATCCATGTTGTGAGTTGAGGGACAAATATCTTCATATTTTTTGCCAGTGAAGATGTCAATGCCAACCATGTGGACCTGTTGATAAAGACACAAAGTTAAAGCACTTCAATGATTTACAACCTCTAGACATGCATGGTGGCCACATGTCAACTACCGGCCATCCATCAACACTTGGGATACAATAAGACGCATTTAAATCACATTAAATTTTGACTGCCATGAAGTTCCAAGTTTCTCCAAAAGCTCTTAAAGGATTTTTTTTTTTATCTACAAAGCTAGATTTTTTAAAACTAGTTAAACTTATTTGCCAGGGGTGGTCACCTTTGCGTGCCCATGTTTGCCAGTTTTGGAAGTGGACATCTCCACAATCTTGCATGGTCGACCCTTGAGCACCACAAAGCCGTTCTTGCGCAGGGCAGAACACTGCATGGGGTAGGTGGTGGAAGCCCCAGCATCACCTGTCGTAAAGTCCACATCTGCATCTGCCATTTTGTATCCTGAAAGCAGACAAACATTAAGCATTCATCTTCTAGGTTCATCATGCTGGTAGGGTAACGTCAAGTGGGAAGTTTGCCAAAACTGCATATGGTAAATTGACCTTTCAGAAATCAGGATTTGYTTAAGCAAACATTTATTTATTGTTTATATAATTAAAGAACTTTAAGGTATATAATTAAACAGTGTTCYACCTCGCTAGCTCGAACAGCAGGGCTAAATTAGGTAACACATGCATGGCACCTGTTAGCCATGCTGCTGCACAAACTAGACTTTTTCGAAAAAATAAGTACATTTAGGTAAACTATGGATTTCTTTTTTTAAAAAAAAAAAAAAAGAATATCACATATTAGATTTACTAGCGTAGCGTGAGGTATGAAAAAAAATTATGTATTTAGCGAATAATGCCTGCAGTGGCGGTGTAACCAGCGCGCACGCGCTCACGTGGAAGGGCCCAAACGTCAAGTCATGCTGTGTCCATCGTGCTACCAGCGTGTCGGCGTAAACAGCCAGTTAGCACGTTTACACGGCTTGTCGGCATTTTAACATTTCATCAGATTAGCTATAATAAGTTTGGCGTTTGGGATTTTTTGGGGGGAAACGTTGGTCACGGTTTTCCGTTCCCATACTGTCTCAGCAGTAAACCCGCCGGCGCCTCTGCACATGCTAACGCGCTAGCCCGGACCGAGGAGGCCGGCTGAACAAAGCGCGCTGAACTCAGCCTGGAGTTCATTCACTGCGGCCTGACTGCGGCTCACTCGCGTCCCACCCGAGCTCAGGGCTCACCGGGGACCCTCCCGTGCGCACACACGTTGAGCCGCCCGACTCCTGGCTGTTCACACGCCTATARCGCTAACACGAGGTGTCCCTGCTGTATGCGCGGTGGCGGGGGAACCGCGCTAATCTGGGGCGCTGCGAGGCCGGCCGGCCATGGRCTTGAGCTATCTTCAGTCATCTGGTATCGTTCTAGATCTAACGTTTTAACTTGACTAGATCTACAGAAATGCATTTTGTTACATATTGCAGTTCCGCAAAGTTCAAGTTGAGGCCTAAAGAAAATTTTGTTGTCGTCATCCTGACATCTCCACACCAGGAAAATTAACTCGCACACAAAGAAACCCGCTTTGTCCAAAGTTAGAAGTATATAACGGATCAATTCAATGTACAAAATATCAGCATAAAAGACTGGCGCTTGTGTTAAGAAAGAGGAGACTTTCTTCTACAGCGAGCTCGCGCCATGTTGYTAGGTTAATTCAAAGCCTCCCAATCGTGCACTCACCTAATTCGCGATCTTTTCCACCCTAGACGTTAAACGGGGCAATCCACCAGCTGAGTTAAGTCTCGCTTGATCTCTCACGGCTTCACTGCTCGCTTATCTCTCGGCTGCGCGCGCTGCCCGTTCTTGTCTTAATTCAGCTCTTTGGAGGCTACCGTCATTCCAGGCGTTTCTATATCTCTTTTCTCCCTCTCCTCTGTCTTTCCTTTTCCGACAGCGGGTCCGAGCGTTTTGACGAGGCCTCACGCACAGGTCAGCAGCCTACAAGAGTGTGAGCCCCAAAAACACACACACTCTTTCTCGCTAGCTTTTCTCGTTCACTCTTTGACTCAGCCACACATAGCCATGAAACGAACCACAGCAGTTTCCTCCTCACTGCGCATGCGCGCTCGCCCTTCGCTCTTTAAATTCTATAGGCCGGGCGGGGCGCGCGGTCGCGTGAGCGCGCTCTGCCTCGTGGCCGGTTGATCAGTTAGCGGTAAAAACATRGACCTCTCATTATGGAGATTTCTCAATAAGTGATTTTGACAGTGGTGTTTTTTTGTGTTAACTTTATAACAAGGTTGCCATACTTTAACCATCTCTATAGATCCGGTATTGTTTCTCCCTCATTTATTCTTCCAGATGGGTTCCGCTAGTTATGGGCGGAAAGATTCGGCAAAGTCATATTCTTCAAAACTCTACGTAGCCCGTGTTACGCACGCCACGATTCCCCATTTTCAGGCATGCGCACTGAATGTCTCCATTCCACGATCACAGCAGTATAAACCGAACAGCCGAAACATTAAAGCTACCTGGCTAACACTGAGTAGGACCCCCTTGTGCCACAAAACAGCTCTGCCCCGYCGAGGCATGGGCTCGAGAAGACCTGTATTATCTGACATCAATGCTTCAGATCATTTATGTCCTGACTGTCTTGTTTGTCCAGGACATCCTACAGATGCATGATCTTGTTTGGCGAATTTGGAGGCCAAGTCAACACCCCGAACTGTTTGTCATGTCCCTCAAACAGTAATTTTTTTGTAGCATGACAGATGGTCCTACCATCTCTCAGGGATTGAAGAAGACATGCATGTAAACTAGGTCTAGTTTTCTGTCCTGGCTCTTAGGTGGTGGAATGAAATTCCTCTAGATGTCTATACAGCCACATCACTGGCAGTCATTAAGTGACTTAACTGTTTCTTAGGTGTTTGGGTTTCCCCACTGAAATCCTTCCCAACAGTCTTTCACAGATTGTATTTGTAGTTAGTAAACTACTGAACTAGTGTAATCATATATTTAATGATGGAAACTTCAAAGCACAAGGACAGATGTAMGTTGCTCTGGATAAGAGCGTCCACCAAATGCTTTATRATGTGAACTTTAAATTCTGCATGGAACTGGGCAAATTTGCCACAGAGATTTTTGACATGATTCTGCAAGTTTACAGCGGTGCTGCTGTGAGTCATTCTAGGGGTTTGGCACAAGCGCTTGGAGAGCAAAAGTACATCACTGACAGACAACGAGAGATCAGGAAGACTTTCTAACAGTCTTTATCGTGGAAGAGCCCATCTTACCCATGACTGAAAAAGGCGAGGCAGGTCTGCAGCTTGACCAAGTGCATGCTCATCGTCTTTTTTGACATTTGCAGTATTGTGCATCGAGAATTTCTCCCCATGGACCAGACCGTCAATAGTGAATTCTACTGCAAGGTTTTAAGGCATCTGGGGGAGGACATTTGGCAAAAAAAAAAACAGCTAATACCGAAACTTTTTATACCCCTGTGTATTATGGCTAAGAAGCGCACATGCATATTAATAGTATATGTAGTGGGTTTATTGTAGATGTATTGGGTTTATTGTTCAATAAAKACATAAGATACAGAACTGTMGGCTCTACGTTACTACAAGTAGATATTTATAATGAGATCAAATGGAACATTGTTTAACCTATATGTAAGCTCTATATTTCAAGAAAATGTATGAGCCTTTTTCCTATATTAACTTATGATTGATGGTTTTGTATCTGCAATCTCAAAGATGGCGTCACRAATAAACATGGGCTTTTTACAAAACTTGTGTTTTCTTGCAAAGACAGAAAACAGAAAGCTATTRAATTGCCTGAATGTAGGCCATAATGCATGATCATGGCYGGCCCAGTGTTGCCAGTCTGTGGTTATTCAGATAAATATAGCTGTGTGAAACCTGAGTCWGGGGAACATTTAATGGTAGAAGGGGGTAGAGTTAGGGAAGCTAAGGATGGGCCTCTTCCTCACCTCAACGCTAGAGTATGCTCTCAGTGTTTTGGCCYGGACTCTCGGGCTATAATTTATCACTGACGGCTGTATGAATTGATATGTGCTTAACAGATGGCAGGTGCAATGCAGCATGAGGATGGTATAGCGTCGTCATGTTTTTTCTTTAGTAAAACAATTTTATTTGCCAGATATCACTGTTGATATTTGGCAAAAAAAGCATGATGGATTCTACATAATGTTGACCCTGTGGACATGTTAAGTCTGCACAAAAAAGATCTGAAAATGGCTACATACCAAAAGATTAACAAACCACATACAAAAATTTTCATTAGGTTCACCTTACATCATACATACAATGTGCTGAAATGAATAATAATGCACATTAACATATCATGCTCTAAAAGTATTTTTGTGTGAACTATGCCAATGTAAGGTTCAAACATAATCTTATCCAATAAATCCCCAAAATAAAGCAAATACCAAAACTAAAAATGTATTTCCAAAGTGAAAGTCAAACAGGGGTGGCGCGGTGGTGTAGTGGTTAGCACTGTTACCTTGCACGTCCAGGGTCTAGGTTCGATTCCCATCTCTGAGCGCATGGAGTTTGCATGTTCTCCCCGTGCTTGGTGGGTTTACTACGGGTACTCCGGTTTTCTCCCCCAGTCCAAAGAGATGTGGGTTAGGTTAATTGGCATTCCCAAATTGGCCGTAGTGTTTGAATGAGTGTGTGTATGTGTTGTGCCCTGCGATGGATTGGCACTCTGTCCAGGGTGTACCCCGCCCTGTGCCCGAAGTCTCCTGGGATAAGCTCCAGGCCCCCTGTGACCCTGATCTTAATCCTGAATACAGGATTAAGCGGTATAGAAGATCATTGAGTGAATGAAAGTCAAACATTCATTATACATATAATATATAAAATTTTAAACAAACAAGCATTGCTATATTGTATTATTAAACAAAGTCTTTTATTTATTTTATTTTTTTGGTAGCATTGTTGCATTACACCTCCAGGGTTGATGGTTTGATTCCCACCTCGGGTCTGGCTTGTTCTCCCTGTGCTTGGTAGGTTTCCTCCAGGTACTCCAGTTTCCTCCCACAGTCATTCCCACAGCATTCAGATTAGGTTAACATGTGTTCCCAAATTGCCTCTAGTGTGTGTGTGGGTGTGTGTGTGTATGTGTGACCTGTGATGGCCTGGTATTCTGTCCAAGGTGTACCCCACCTTGTGCCCTGAGGCACAGTCAAGTAGTGAGTCAATTCAAGTAGGCTTTTATTGTCATTTAAWCCATATAAAGTTCAGTACACAGTGAAACAAAACCAAAGTGTTAAATACAACAAATAAGAGTGAACATGGAAACATTAAAGAAAATTATGTTTCCGCTATATCATTATATAAATGAATTTGTGAGAGGAAACATAGCGCTTGTGTGTATAGCACTGTGGCTTGGTGATTAGAACTGTCACCTTGCACCTTCAGGGTCAGGGCTTGATTTCTGCCTAGGGTCTCTGTGTATGGAGTTTTCATGTTCTCCCCTGCTTTGTGGGTTTCCTCTGGGTACACCGGTTTCCACCCACAGTTCAAAGACATGCAGATTAGGCTATTTGCTGTTCACAAATTGCCTCATAGTGTGTGAATGACAATTGCGTTTCRAGGTGGCAACTTGATCCCTTAAGTAACTGCCACATAAACAACAGAAATATCTCCATATCTCCAGGGTGGGGAGTATCCCTCGTACGATGGACCAATGTATGATTATGTATGACTGTCTAATATTGAGTAGGTCCCTGCCTTTACCCCCAAAACAGTAGTGAACTTTATGTTCTGACACCTTCCTATTGGAACCAGCATTAAACTTTTCCTCAATTTGAGCTACATTAGCTCTTCTTTTGAGTCGGAATACAAGGGCCAGCCTTCTCTYCACTTGTGGATCAGTGAGTCTTGGCCACTCATGACCCTGTCACAAGTTCACCAGTTCCTTCCTTRGATCACTTTTAGTATGGCCTCATCACTACAGCCTGGGAACATCTCATAAGAGTTGTGGAGTTGACTCAATTGTCTAGCCATTACAATTTTACATACATTTTTCATATCTCATGGCGGCTGGAAGTGGGTATGTATACAATTTTGGCTGGAAGTGGGAGGGATATATTAGGCAGCAAGTGAACTTTTTTMCTGAAGTTGATGTGTTGGAAGCAGAAAAAATGGGCAAGTGTAAGGATTCGAGTGACTTTGACAAGGGCCAAACTGTATATATGGTGATGGCTAGACAACTGAGCAACTCCAAAGCTACACTTCATGTGGGATGTTCCTGATCTGCAGTGGCCAGGTCCTCTCAAAAGTAATCCAAGGAAGTAAAACCAGTGAACTGGCGTCAGGGGTATAGGTGGCCAAAGCTTACTGATGCACATGGAGAGCGAAGGCTGACCCGTGTAGTCTGATTCAATAGAAACACTAGTGTACATCAAATTGGTTAATGAAAAAGTTTCGACCGTGACTGTTTACGACCGTGGTAGGACATCCATTCATCATTCACATTCACAAACTAGGGCAATTTGAAAAACGCCAATCACCCTAATCTGCATGTCTTTGGACTGTGGGAGGAAACCAGGGTACCTGGAGGAACCCTGGCAAACACGGAGAGAACGCGCACACAGACGCAAGGCAGGAATCGRACCCAAYGGTGATAAGCACTAAGTGTTTACATTATCTAGCATAGTTTTAATATATAAATGCACAAAATCATAATCATTTATGCTCACCCTGGGTATCTAACATGGATAAAATAAAAATAAAAAAGCTGGGAGCTGGTTTTGCAGGAGAGCAGACTGAAGCCTCATTTACAGCCAGATGGACATGTGCTGAATGAATTGAGATCAAACGTTAATAAAAGAAATCCTGAACCCCATAATGGGCTTTATTACTTATTTCTCACTTCCAATTGATGAAGCGAAGGCGTAGCTGCTGCTCTCGGATTGGTCGGCGGCGGACCAATAGGGGCGCGGCTCGCGCACTCATTCCAGTCCTGGACTCGGGATAAAGCGATTGAGGTGGCGGCTGTAGGGAAGTTTTGGCGAGTAGGAGGGAGGGGGACAAATGAGCCAAAATGACCGACACAGAAGTGCAAGACGCTCCTCTGTCAGCCCCGGAGACCGGACCAGCTCAGCCAGAGCGAAAAGTGATTGGTAGGAACTTCTCAAACAAATTCAGCCTCAACTACAGTCATGTTTTGAAAACCAAACATGAAACGCCACCCAGGTTTAAGTCTCGTATCTGCGCACTGAAACACACAATTGTCGTGCTTTAATGTTTACTTGAACTTTTACTCCTCGTGTCTGGTTCATGKTGTGTCTTATCCGGAGTTTGGCGTGTAGGTTTCATGTTGACTTCAGCGGTACTGAGCCACATTTCGGGAACACTCAGCCCGTTTCCACGTGTTGCTCGTTTTTTATTTTCCCTTCCTCGCCACTGTGTGTGTGTGTGTGTGTGTGTGTGTGTTTTATCCAGTGCGCTATTTTGTAACAAGACTGAGCAATGCACTAGCTGTTTGTTGCCTTGTTTGGTTTGCTCTTCTTTGAAACCTTGAATAGATTAATCCTGCCTTCTTTGAAGTTGAAACCTGTCCTTAAAAAAAAAAAAAAAAAATATCCTTGTGACGGTGTCATGAAGCAACGCAGCAACTTGAATGCCACCATGGCGTTTATTACAGACAACGTTTAATAAGGACCGATCATTTCTTCCCGAGTTCCTCATCTACGTGACCTGAATGTTCTTCAGGCCTTTAGTCCTGTCGCCTACGGGCTGTTTAATGCGCAGGTGCTCAGGCATGAGCTGCAGCACTTTCTGCTTGATCATAATTTAATCCTATCTCRCGTTTAAATGCTTTCAGATTTATTTCTGGTGRTCTAGAACAGTCAAATGTTGTGGTTAATGATTTACACTCGGGGCCTAAGCTCTCTGGTATTTCATGCCCCATGAGTTGAGAGTCCTGTTGTTTACTGTGTTTCACAACTCCTTTTCATAAGTGTCRGTGCTTACTTGCAGTTCTACTGTTACAGCTACTTTGGTGCAAGGAACTGTGAAATGGTTCAATGTGCGCAATGGCTATGGCTTTATCAACAGGTATGTGTGGAAAGACTTGTGGACCCTTCTATTCAGTTCTTTAAGTAGTTATTTTCCTGAGAATATTGTTCATATCGCTTGTTTAGTTTTAWTGTGCATGGTCTAAACCAGTTTCATTGCCTTGCAGGAATGACACCAAAGAGGACGTGTTTGTCCATCAGGTAAGAAAGTACAGTGACCCTGCGGTGCCTATATTCCACCCYCCTCCCCTTCCTCTCTGTGCTATGAAGATATAATTGTGTTTTAAGTATTACAGAAGCATAATCTTAATCGTGCACATTAATCTCACTGTACCAGGGGTGAAGGAGCAAAAGTTTGCTTTGCTCCTATCTCTGATCAGTGATATCTCCGCACATCTCAGAGGCTGATAAAGCCATGATGCATAAAATCATATCTAAAAGTGACCATAGAAAACCAACACTCATTTAGTTTCTTTGACAAGCCTTTGTTTTTACACTAGGCCTTTTGCTGCACAGACACCTCCTCTCTCTTGCTTGCTCTCTACCTATATAACCATGTTTAAAAAAAAAAAGACCCCGAAACGGAATTCTCGTACAACTTCCCCAACAAGTGTAAATCAGTCCCGATGTTATTTCCTAGCTTCTCAGTAAATTGTAGAATAAATGACACGTACTACAAATAAAAACTGAGCAAATTTAAAGTTCTACATCCCCCCT
>QMIH01001486.1:27648-42404 GCA_003987875.1 Clarias batrachus
GAGGGGGAGGGACAAAATGGAGGTCCTCAACCTGCGCAGCAACGCCGCCGTCAGCGTAGGAGACCAGACGCTGTGCCACAAACTGAGGTGAGCACTCGGCATACCTGTATGTTGATGATTTGGGGGGGGGGTGTAATATTTAAATTTTTGGTTACTGTAAACATATTTGGATTTTTTATATATATATCATTCCATAGGGAGAATCAGCAGGTGAACAGAAGGTAGCAGACGGTGGCCAACAGAGACCGCAACCGCGCAAGTTCAGACCTCAATATCGGAGGTAAGGATTTAAAAGTACAGTATGTCCCAAAAAGTACAGTACTGAAATGAAAAGATGACCATCTGTGTTTATTTCTCCTGAAAGAAATTAACATGCACACTACTAGTGTGTTGATTAATCACGGGATGCTTAATGTAAATGCAAAGTGTGCGCACCGCCTTGCTGTAGATACTGTTCATATCATTCAGATTCTCAAACAATGGTTGTTGCAGACTTGTGCAAAAGATAATTTGGTCACATAATGCAGACACAGTTCTTGGCAGATCTTCAGTTGAACACGCTCTTCTTTAACATTCCACACAAGCAGGCAGCAGGTGGTGTAAGGAATGGAAGGGRTATGGGAAGTCATTACAATGTGAAGTGATTCGTCCTGGAAAGAATGCGCGTTTGAGATGCGCAGGTTTTAGTACTGTACATTTTAGCACATACCTACAATAACCAAATAAATTCTACACTACTTTCAAAGTCTAAGTAATGATCAAGCAATTAATTAAGATAAGTTCTGCTGGTGTTTTCCAGGCCATTCCGTCCTCGTCCACCTCCTGGAGAGGTTCAGACGGCCACTCCTGCAGAGAGCCTTCAGAAGGAAGCTCCCAAAGAGGGTCAGAGCAATGGAGAGCAAGCTGATACCCAAGCTCAAAAGTCACGCCGACAATTCAGCCGTCGTCGACAAAGGAATTCTGACTCTACAACCTCCAAAGTAAAGCATTACTTTTAATGAGATTGATAGGAAAAAGTAAGATAAACGTAAAAAACGTCAGTGGCCAATATAGTAGATTCTTTTGTTTGTAGTTGAACTGTTGTGTGTACAGTGGAATCTTGATTTATGAACATAAGTCGTTCCCATGTTCTGGTCCTAATCCAACTGATGCATGCAAATARAATTCATCCGTTCTCGGTCACTATAAACTATATTTAACTTTTTGTTTATATCACATAATATAAAACAAAGTATTAAATAGGCTTAATTATACAAAAATATAATATAGCACCAAATATGAACTGTACAGGGAAGAGTGAACACTTCATTTTTACATGTATTGTTAACGTACCTTTCTTAGGGAGACTCACTGACGTGAAGGAATGGAAGAGAGAAAGATGGGTGGGGAGGAGGTTAGTGTTTGGAAGTAGAGTCCCCTTCCATAATAACAGGGTAATTCTCAGGGTAATTATTTTATTTATTTATTTTTTGGTGCGTTTTGATTTTATTGGTCTSTGGTTCGTACGTGGTGGCCATTTTTCCCTAAAAATTTATCCGGTGAGATGATTTTTTTTTTTCTTCGCACCACAATATCATTTAAGGGGGTGGGGTGACTCATGTTTATGAACCAAGGTTCCACAGTATTTTATAAAGTTAATTTTAATTTTTTTTTGTGGGGTGTGTGTGTGGGGGGGGGAGGTTTTTGTTGCACATTACAAGGTTTAGTAGGTTAGAGTTGCACTTTATTTAAAATGAACTGCAAATGACATCAGTATGCACAACAAAGAGAGGAAAGTCCATGAATGGCTACTTCTTGACAGGATGGTGCGGAAAAATCTGACAAAGCAGAGCCTGCCTCGCCTACTATGCCTTCTAAACCAGTTGATGTCAAAGCCTCCCCAAAATCTTCACCGAAACAATCCCAGAAAGCTTCTCCAAAAGCAGCTGAGGTGAGAAGTGAAGATGTTGTATTTGATCACATATTKTCATGCTTCATTCTTTTCGTAGGATAGTTTTCCCATACATTGGCATGTTCTCAACTGCTTTGGTTTGTGCATGATGGTTTCACATCAGCAAGAACGACTGCATGCTGCAATAACTGTGATATTGACAAAAGGGGTCTGTAGTTTTGATTTTTTTTTTTTATTGGTGCCTGCAACCTATTAAGCTTTAATTTTTTTTTATTGAGCTTAAGTTTAACCATTACATTACTTTTTCAAAGGATGGTGGCTTTCTCCAACAGTCTAATAATCTTTCTCTGCAGGCTCCTGATGCCACACCTGTGGTGTGACTTCCGTGACCTGGAAGAACTCTAACGACCCTGGCAAGAGGTGGGATTCTGAGCTAAACTGGTGCAGTAGTTCCAAGGCATATAGAATTGCAACGTTCATACAACAGGTGCAGCTAAGATGCAGATGAATTACTTGATCTGGTTCAGTTGATTCAACAGATCAGGTGGAAGGTGCAGCTTCCACCTGATCTGGAAAATGGACTACAGTCCGTTAACATTAACGATTTGTTTAACGCATTGGTTCTAATTGTAATTAGACTATTCTTCCAGAAGTAAATTTTAAAGTTTGTTTGTACTTGAATTTGTACATTTTTTTATTAAAAGAATTATCATGAAATCAATGTAATTTAAAAGTAGTTCTTTTAATCACCAGACCTGCTAATTAGCAAAAGCATTTAAATAAAAAAATAAATGAACATCTCCATAAAGTTAATCAAAAAACGAAATTTAGGCATTGGAGATGTAGTACATCTACTAATGTCAGCCAAAGTTTTTCTTCTTGCAATATCATTTGAACCCTGATGAGCGAGCAAAAATCGATGTGCATGTGCGCCAAATCCGCATGTGATGCAAATCCAATCTAGGATTGAACAATGTAGTTTGTAATGTGAACATCATCTCTACTTGCCTTGCTCCTGTATGTAAAATTAGCTGGATTGGATGTTAATGGTTTTGTAACCCTGCTTAATGTCCTTTTATCAGGGACCAGACTTGATCAGCGTAAACGAGGTTACTAGTGCATTTATAAGCACTGCACAATTATTTAGTCATTGTGTTGAAGGTTTCGAAAGGATGCATTAATGCACTTATCTTAGTGTTCTACTARTGCTTCGACACCACCATCCAGGTAGAAAGTGTTCTTAGTATACCGGAGCTATGATTAGATTGCCTGGTTCATGTCATCTGCTGCAATGTTGGCCTCCAAGGAGCTCCTTTAATGGAAAATTGTCCTGGTTTGATCACCGAAGTTGCTTCTGTTTTTGCAGGACAATGCATGACCTTTTCCCACTGCATCACTTGCAACTTGCACGAATTAAAGGCATAAAACAGGCTGTCCAATCATGGCTCCAGAGAACTGAACATTCTCTGATGGTATCCATGCACTAGTTTGTGCACAAGGGGATTATATAAAGAAATAAAGGTGCTTCTTTTTCTCATAACTGTTATTCTGCATAATCTAAAGTCACATTTTACTTGAACTCTCCTCATAACTGTGAGGACTATTGCTTACACTTCTAATTTAATTGATCTATTCAAACGGCACCACCTTGCAGTGTTTTTTTTATTTAAGCAAAAAAAAATGTGGCTGAGTTGTGTTAAGATTGAAATTTTGTTTAAATTTCCTGACTTTTTGTTTTGCTACAAACCAACCTGCTTATTACATTGTGCACCACAAATTTTCCTAATCTTTTGTATGGTATATTTAATTTTAAGATCTTGTCTCTTGTTTTGTATAGGTCTCTGGATGAGCTGGGATGGTGTTTCAGCAAACCCACAACTGATGTGCATACTACCCTTCCCTCCTCCATACCTCTTGCCTGAACTCTTTAGTATGAACTCTTCATTTGATGAGCAAGAGGAAGAGGAGTTACTAGTATATTTTGGACTTTAATATCTTTAGGGGGATATAAAAATAGACTTGCTCAGAAAGCCCAATATATTTGCATCGTCTCCCTTTTAATTCAGTGATTATGGGTGTGAGCAGCTGAAATGAGAACCAGTTTGGCCCTTTAAGTTTTGAGGAAAACTATGAACATGGTGAGGGGTGGTGTGTACAGAGTATGCCCCCCAATTCCCCCTTTCCATTTGCTAAATGTTAGGGGAAATGCAATAAGGCTAATCATAAAAGATACAAACTGGTTGTTTCTTTTCTTTTCTTTTTCCCTTTTTTTTTTTTTTTTTTTTTTTTTTTTTTTTTGGAAGGGATTATGTGCAATGTCATTAAAGTGAAATATCTATAAAACATGCAGAACAATAGTCCTCTAATTTCGTTGTCAAGTCTTATAGTAAGCTTTCACAAAGTTAGTTTGTGTGCCTAATTAATGTAGGTTATGAAAGTTTACATTTACTGAAGCTGTTAGTTGCAGGGGCAATACTGCTGCAAATATATATGAGCAAAAGGAATAGAATTAATAGAATAGAATTGGTGTTGATCTCTTTAAACAAGCAGTTTCAATAAAACAATATAAATAAATCAATGACCTGTTAATAGATTAATGATCCATGTGACACCTCATTGTCGTCTATTTTATTGCAAACATGAAAAACGATACACACAGATCACTATTGTCAAACTACTCTAAACTTGTATATGAAATGTCATAATTGATAAGTTATACTCGCCATATATACTAAACATGGCTTCAAATACTAAAATAATAGGTCCTTTGTTTTTTTCCATTTCATAATACCATAATAAAAATCTTGTCAGTTATCAACTCANCATAAAATCAATTACTGTAGCAAACAAAACATTTTAACCATTTAATACTCTTACCATTAAAAAAAAAAAAAGCCAAATCACTACATATTAAGCCTTACTTTTTTCTGGTGTAATTCTATAAACAATTAATTTTTCTCACCTCAAATACAGAAGTATTATATTTAACATCTACTTAAAGCACAAAAGTTGGAGTGAAGCCTCTGATGGAACTGCCCAAAAACAATTACAAAGTTCATCTGCATGGCTTTCTGATTATTTTTTTCTCGAAGACAAGGTAATACTTGTGGTAGAATAAAAAAGTTATATATTCTTTTGAAGATCCTAGAAATTTTTGAATATGTCAGTATTAAGGAAAATGGCGGACTGTGTCAGTGTAAATAAAATATACAAATATAACTGGCAACCATTGTTGTGCAGATAAAGTGCAGTAATCCAAGTCTCTCTGAAACACCTGTCTTATCAAACATTGTAACAAGCAGCAGCATAGTTTGTCTTCCTCCCTTCGTTCATATACTGTACATTCAGCTCCCATTAAACATCATCAGAAGGTAAGGTGTCTGTTCTGGTATGTATCCCTTGATCAGACTCTCCATCTGCTGGGCCTTACTGCTCTGAGTTGTCTGCTCCCAAGTCCTCCAGCTCTGTACTGGGCTTGACTAGCTCCATGCTCAGATCCCTGTCCAGTATACTATCAGAACGGTGGCTGAAACTTGCAGAAATCTGGTCGAAAGTCTTTCCTCGAGTTTCAGGAACCCGAAAGAAGGTGAACAGCAAGAAAAACAGAAGGAGTGCCGCAAAGATGAGGAATACATACGGACCACAGAGGTTCTGAAGTATAAGGAGAGAAAAGAAAAGTGTTTTATGAATTTAAGTAGACATCATGTTAAGGGTTTGTCTAATTTACATGATACATATTTACACTTACGGCAATATACTGGAAGCCCATGCCAATTATGAAATTTGCCGTCCAGTTGGAAAAGCCAGCCACAGCCATGGCTGCGGGTCTGGGCCCCTGCGAAAACAGCTCAGCCACGAAGAACCAGGGAATGGGTCCTGGGCCCACCTCAAAGAAGGCCACAAAGCCAAAGATGGCGAGCATGCTAACGTAGCTCATCCATGGCACGCTTTCCTGATGACCAAATAATAGTTGTTAAAGGGAAAAAGACCTACAGCATGTCCGTAAATTGCATAAAGAAAGAAAAGGTAAACTATGATTAATGACTAAAGAAAACATAGTTTAGTCAATTCAAATAAAKAACATTTAGCACCACAGCACCACAAAGACTTGGAAATAAATGTACTAACCAATAAGCTGAGGGCAATTGTCATGATTACTGCACACAAGCACATTCCGGCCAGTCCTAGCATGTGTAGCGTCCGCCGGCCCATCCTCTCCACCAAGAAAAGCTGTTTAGTAGAAATTATTTTAAAGATTTTGCCTTTTCTTTTTTACGCTAATCCATAGAAGAACAAATGGACAAATACAACAGGTTGTGAAAACATTGCATAYATACAGTAGTTGCCTTCTGCACTATAGAATTCCAAATGACTATGCTGGCTCTGAGAAATATAAATCTTTTATATATATCCTAAAATCTAATGGAGTGATGATGAAGACCACAAGTATTCAAAATAAGTTACTCTTAAAGTTACTTAAGACTACAAAACATAGCAAGGATAAAATTGAAGTCTCTGAGCATCTCTGCATAACCATCGACACTGATCAGCCACATTAAAGCGCAAAACATTAAGCCCAATATTGTGTAAGGTTCCCCTTGTGCCRTCTGGGCAGCTCTGTCTCATTTGTGCACAGACTCCACAAGACCACAGGGAGTGTGCCGAGGTATCTGGCACCGGGAGGTTAGTGGCAAATGCAGTGGGTGTTGTGGATCGCAGGGTGAGTCAGGGATCTGACTTGTTTGTCCACAGCACCTGATGGATGCTCGATCAGAATGAAATCTGTGTTATTTGGAGACCATATCATAAGCCTTGAACTCTTCATCTGGTTAGCCCATACACAGCAGGCTATGACCAACTGGTTGTTCTGATACCTTTCTGTCAAGACAAGCATTGGCTTTTTCTGTGGGAACGGGCTGGCCTTTGGTCTCCATAGACATAAATGAGCATTGGGTGCCCATAATCCTGTCGTCAGTTTAATTGATATTCAATTTTATTCAATTTACTTGGTGRTGGTGTTAGTGTTAAAACTAMCGAAAATAATTAATTTCTGTGCTGGACAGTGAGCCAAGCATGTAAAAAGTTATCCTGGAATGTTCCATATAAATAAATGTCCTCRAAAATGTTCTTGAGTAGTCTAGCCAATGCTATGGAGTCATTTTTGAAAGTTATCCAAGAAACACTGAGTAAACAAATGGAAAGGACAACATGGTGACCATGTCAGAGTTTAAAACTGGTAAAATACAATGTTGTGAAGCCATAATGCTCTGTATTGAAATCAGTGCTGATATTTACTTTTTCGGTTATTATGAATTAGTTTCATCTTACTGCTGGTTACTTCATCCCTAAAATGCATTCATTTTACTTCTTTGATTTAAGCATCAAGTTATATATCAGCTGGTGTGGTCTGTTAATGTGTCTGTATGATTCATTCTGAAAAAGTCTTAAATCGCCATAAATATGGTCTGAATACCTTTGTGAACTTCTGGAAATCATATTGCATTGCTACCTGTGTTTATACCACACCCAGTGGCATTTAAAATGCCACGACCTAGTAACAAACAGTGGACATTTTGCCCTCTTATCTTGTTTGCTCTTAGATAAGATGTTAAAGAGTAATGGGACATGTGTATGCCTGTTCATACCGAGACCACAGTGAAGGCACAGTTCACAACTCCAGCACCTATGGTGGCGTAGACTGGGCTCTCCACACCAGCCTTCTGGAATATGCTGGTTGAGTAGTAGAAAATCTGAAGATAAAAGCGAATATATTAGTATTTTTGTTTGTGAAGATTGCAAATGTTTATCAGTAATAATCCCAGCAATCATATATAAACTATATTTRGCAAGTTATTATGGCTATTAGGGGCTGGAAATATGATTGTTCAATAATAACAGTGAAAAATGTTACTGTGATATCACAGATATCAGCAATCTATTTATAGCAATTACAATCTCTGAATGATTAGATGCTAATATTTTGCTGTAAGTCATTAAAGAGAACCAATTACGCAAAATTCGATTTGAGTCATGTTTAGACATTCAGATGGGTCTCAAGTTTGCATCGACATGAAAACACTAGCGGGGAAAAAAATATTCCCTGCTGTTTGTCCTTTTTCCATATTTGTACTGGCTGGGACTTAAACAAGCAAATAAGATTTTTTCCCCCCATCATGACCTCATATACCAAGAAACTCAGCTCTGCTCAACACTATGCCACTCTGCCATTGTTTGGGTGCCATTTTAAAAGCTACAGCAAATAAGGCTAGCCTTGCATGTCGTGAGCTACCGCTGAAGGCTAACCTAGTGATCTTAAGCCTGTCAGAATGGCTAGGTTTGATTTTAGCACTTAGAAGTGCGAAACATGAAAGGTTCCAGTATTTCCTGCATTCTGATTGGCTAAGAAAATGCACTTCTTCAAATMACTGTCCTGGGGCAGTTTACTTAAGGCTACAGACACAGAACCAGTGGATTTGGAAAAGGAGTGAAACAAAGAAACCTGAGCTGTATTTTAGTTGTAAAAATTAAAGATGCATTTTGGAGAGCTCTAAGACTAAGAGTATAATTCTGTGACTGTTGTCACTTTCTTTCCTATTTATATTTCTAACTGTTTTGCTGGTAGCTTTTAAGGTACAAAYAATACGGTGATTCACACTGTGTATGATAAAAAATGAATTTTTTTTTTAATTTACTTTTTAATTATACCTATGAGATTTCCAAAACTTGCCAAACCAAGTGAAAAACCAAGTGTGATTTTCTCATATAGTGTGAATGTCAGGGCTTGGTMACGTTGAAGGTCGCTATATGGCCAAAAGTATGTGGACACCCGATCACTATGTTCGCTGTTTGTGCTTGTTAAAGGTGCCAATCCAAATTTTACCATCTTTGCTGTTTTCATAATCTTCACTCTTCGGGGAGCTTTCCACTAGATGTTGGAGTTTGGCTRTGGGGATTTTTGTTCATTCAGGTACAAGAGAATTAGCATGACTAGGAGTCCTGTGGTTTCAATTTATGCCAGTGTCAATGTTACAAAGGTGTGAAGTAGGGTTAAGGGCAGGGTTTGCCTTGTGTACAGACGCATTGTCATGCTGGAACAGATATGAGCCTCTTTTCAGGAAAGAAAAACTGTAATGCTACATTACACATATATCCTGTTTAATTCTGTGCTTTGTGGCAACAGTTTGAGAAAGAAATACATATGGGTGTGATGGTCAGGTGTCCATAACCCTTTGGTTATACATTGTATATCCACTTGACAGTGTGAAATCAACACTAATGGCTTAATTTAATATTCAGATACCAGCTGTCTAATTCCCACAATACATCAGTGTCGTGGTCAAAGTGGAAATATTTAAATAATTATCTTGTTTCAGTTTTAATTACACTTTAAAATGCTATTTAGTGAGGTTGACATACAAGAGAGACTGTAATTTTCAGAATTATATTGTATACATATATGGTATATGGTAGAAAATTTTACTCCCTGACACCAAGGGGTTTCCTACAAAGTAACTGACATCTTAAATAAAGGGAAGTATTAAATATAAGATTGTGAGAAGAGCATTCCAATTGGATAGCTCACTGTTAAAGTCTCTATTATAAAAAAAGATGTGTCCTTCAAAAGCAGTTACAGTGGAATCTTGGATTGTGGGTTTATTCATTCCGGAAACGTGCTTCTATATCAAAATGCTCGTATATCAATGCAAATTTCCCCCCATAAGAAATAATGGAGACTCAGAAGATTCGTTCCACAAACCAAAAATATTTTTWWAAAAAWAATTTTTTATGATATTTATCTTTTTTTTTTTTATGCTGACTATACGAGTGATGCACACGCACTGAGACCGAGCATGGGAGATGATTACCCACAATCGCACACGCGAGAGAGAATAACCATTGACTCAGTTGTGATCAAGTGACGCTCGGCGATATCAAGACTCGCTCGTTTTTCAACCAGACTACTTGCAATCAGAGGTTCCATTGCATTCTGATTACTCACAGCATTAATTCCTGACAGTTGTTGGGAGAGTTGAAGCAGGATGGATATGATGATGGGCTGTCTGTAGAGCGGTGAGCGGAATAGCTCTACAATAGACACCTTCCTCTCCATGTCCATCCTTCTCTTCTCCTCCTTCATCTCTGCCAGGTCATCACTCACCTCCATCCGTCCAGTCAGACGCCTCAGGCCTGGTTAAAACAAATACCATACTCAGGAAACGCTACTGTAATGCTACTAGGGAAAAGGCTAAATCATGTAATAACAAATAAAAATATTAATAAGACCTTGCATTGTTTGGTCAAACAGTGACCTGATTTGTTTAAAGATGCTCCTATAGTCATATGATACTAAGGAACTCGTACACTGCCATTCACTTCTTATCAAAGGGATTCCTGATTGATAAATTATATCAACCAGGAAATACATTAATAAATTATAGTAATACTCATACTGACTCACTCACTCGCTATACTGCATATCCTGTACAGGGTCACAGGAGTCCTGGAGCCTACCACAGAAGACTCAGGGCTCTAGACAGGGTACACCCTGGATGGAGTGTCAGTCCATCCCAGGACAATTACAGTAATAAATATTACTAAATGTATGATGTATCTATAATGTAACCATAGAGATTTAATCTGTTTTTGTAGAAAGAAAAATWATTTRGTTTAGTAAAAAGAAAAAGGAATGCTGAACTTAGTTTAGCATATGCTGTATTATAAAAATATATTTAGTTTTCAAGAAAGTATGTATTGCCATAATAAATAAAGATGTAGCAATAAAAATATAGTTAGATGAATTCTATTGTTATTTTAATATTTATATCAAGTTAAATTTTTTATATATGGTTTCTAAGATGAAACAGTTGAAAGTGACTAGTTTAAAAATTTTAATAAAAAAAAAGAAATTAAAAATTAAAATTGGAAAGTTGTCACCTCTGATAAGACAGCAGCCCAAAGACAAAATTAAGGCCCAAGAACATCAACCGTATGTCGTTATAGTGTGTGAGTGCCCTTTTGTTTTTCGAAGAATTTTTTCCAGTATCCAGGGCTTTTTGGGGATCCTAACATGCTCAACCTGGAACCTGCTGCCATTGGGAAATCACAGAGATTTTGCTGCATAGTTCATACACACTTGCACAAAGGCACACGAAACCCACTAGACATTTACATCTCATTGAACTGAACAGCTTTCGCATTGCATGTCATGGGCCCTTCTCTAAGGAAGTCAGTTATTTTGGGTCGTGGCTCTCACATGAGATTTTGCTGCATAGCTTATATACACTTGCACATATGCACACGAAGCCCAGTACATATTTAGATCTCATTGAGCTAAACAACTTTCAACTTGCATGWCATGGGCTCTACTCAGCAGGAAGTTAGTTATTTTGTGTCATTTGTAAAACACGCCCAATGGATTTGGAGGTACTCCTCCTAGGGGATTTATACGATTGCCAACAAAATGGGCCTCTGTGATCTCAATACACTGAGAATGCAAAACTTTGGAGGAATCTTATGATATACAGTATAATAAGATTACAAGCTTAATAACTTTCTGCGTGATATTGTATTGAGTGATATTACATTGGGTCACATCACRTAGAATGACATCATATTGAGTGACATCATAGTGTGTTTTGCATTGTCTCCCACTGTATTGAGTGATATTATGTTGGGTGTCCCTCAATATGATGTCATTCAATGTGATGTCACTCAATGTAATATCAATCAATACAATGGGTGATTTCACTCATTGTATTGATTGATATTACATTGGGTGACATGACATTGAATGACATCATATTGAGTGACATCACAGAGTCATGCTTTTTTTCCCAGCATCTCAGGCTTTTGGAGGTCTAAACATAAATCTTCTAAATTTATGGCAAATGCCTAAATGTAAATGCTTTGGGCCCACTCATTGTTGCTTGAAACTATATTTATTTTTAAAATGGTTTGACATGAATCTCTTAATCTCCAGACCTGAATATGTAGAGACACAATTGGCAATTAAAAAAAAAAAGTGTGATCCCCCTCAGATAAATGGAATTTTAAAGAATTCTTTACTACAGCCAAGTGCACTTGTTCGAAAGTGATGACTGTAATACTTTGAGTTCACGAATATCTGTCTTAAAGTTGAAATTAGACAGTGTATAAAACAAACATGCAGAATGTTGTGTGCTCTAGCCATTTCCACTTATAATACCTGTTTCTGTTTTTGAAGTTTAACCAAAAATGTTCATACTGGGTGTGGCAGTGTATGTCAAGAGAAATTGGCTGCTCATAGGATATGAATGAAGTTAAGGCAGTTTTCAAGAGGCCAAGAAGTTATTAGACACTTTATATCACTCTGAACAGGGTAGATGTAATTAAACTGATTTGAACTAAGATAATTTTCTTCCTCACTACAAATATATTTCATAAACCTTTTAAATATTTTTATTCTATAGGAATATAGTCTAGTCTTTATTATTATTATTATTATTATTATTATTATTATTATGGGTTTTAATGTTCTGAAGGTGTCTTATGTATGATGTCAGTATTCATTGTGCTTCCTTTTGACAAACGGATGCATGTGTATGTATATATGTTATACTGAAGTTGTTCTTAGTACAGCTTTTGAACATGTGGAGACTTGCTTTTAGCACTGTGTGATTTATTCAGCGTGTCACTTTACCGCTTTTGGCATGGTGCTCCTGGCAGCGGACAATGTAAAGGAAGCGAGGGCTTTCTGGACAGAATGGCAACAATGCCATCTGTAGGACTGTAGGGATCACTGTAATGCCTAATAACACAGGCCATAAATCCTCACTACCCAGCAACGTCTCCAGACCTAAAACCTGAACAGAAAAAAATCCTTACATTACAAGAYATGGAATTATTGTCATGTTCGTCTAAAGTTTATTAAAACTCTTGAAGGCATAAATAACATGGAGTTATGTGCCTTTGGCAGAGGTGGCAAGTAACAAAGGGCAACTACTCCATTACTGTACTTCAGTACTTTTCGGTGTATTTGAGTATTTTCCATATGTGACACAAGTAATCACTAACATTWCTACCATTTTTTATGAAAAACTGGTAGCTTTGGTCCCTGTTTTTTTAAATAGAGACCCATTATGTAAATTTTTATCTAAACATACTGTAAGCGTTTACGCTGTCCATATCACCACTGAGCTGCACCTCACATGAGAGGAACGAAACAATTCCACCAGTCCAAGCAGTCCTAGTTTAGAGAAATACTGGCAGGTCATTATGAAAACATGACCTGGTTAACGCACCAAAGTGATTGATGATTACCTGGGCAACAGATCCCACCCAGTGTGGGGGATACGAAAGTGATGACAGTTGCTAACAATTGCTAACGATGCTGCAAACTGTTTAATTAATATTAAATCTTATCGCATTCAATCACAATCTCACTTGCACATTCATGTTATCAACAGTAGCAACTTCAATTGTGTTTGAAATAGTTTAAAATACTGTTTATCAATAACTCCTTCAGATAGATATCCATAGGTTGTTTGTGAACTACTTGTACATTGGTAGTACATTTTAGAGCATATACTGTATTTACTATAACTTGTAGTGCAGTATATTATAAAGCAAGTACTTTTACTTGAGTATWGTCTTTGTGTACTTCTGCCACCTCTGACCATCGGCAATAAATTGATTATAAGTTTACCTGAGCAATGAGAATGCCAGTGACTATGGCTAACTGGTGTAGTGTGCCCAGAGCTCCTCTCAGACTGGTGGGCGATATTTCACCAACATACATGGGAACCAGTCCTGATGCCAGACCTGATAACACATCAAACTGTTTATATACAATTTATCCATTTCCAAAAGTGCTGTGTGTCAGAATGGCTTAAGTCTTTTTTTTTTTTCAGAAAACAAGCATAATATTACACTATCCTGAATCAATTGCTGAAATTGTACTGAGAAGGGCATGCTTAATGAAGAAGAAAAAAATACTGATTAGCACTTAAATCCCAAAKAAGTTAAAATTGTATTGCTATTATAAACAGTATACAGTTGTTCCCTACTAAAAAAAAWGATTTTCATGTAAACGTAAAAATATATAAAACATAACCTGATTTAATGTTTGCTGAAATTGCCAATACCGCTAAAACCATGTAATTATAAACCAAGTGTTTATTCTTAAATCATTCTTAAATCATTTCCACTTAATTTTACTAAAGTACCTACCACAGTATGCTCCAATCGTAAAGCGTCCTAAAATCATCATCTCAAACGATTTACTGAGTTTAGACAGAGCCATCAAGCCTCCACCAATGAAAGCCAGGAGATTATTGATGAGCATGGCTTTCCTCCTTTTATAACACACAACATACAATCATATAAAACCCAGTAAACTGTAAGCCTCTCTAAGTATACAGTACATCACTTCAGATGTGTTCGTCATCACACAGTAAATGTTCTAGTATATTCAGGATCAGATCAAGCCGGAGCTCCTTGCTCTTTGTTTGTGAGTGCTGTTCTCCATGCAATATTTGTCCTCTGCATTTCAGGAACAGCAAACTGAATGAATGGTTTATTTCTATAATGATTTTGATTACTTTAGTTACTGTACATCAAGCATTTTATGTTGTGAAAACTATTTATTTTGCAGACACACATTTTTCAACAAGCATATTAAGATGATTTTACTTTGATTATTTAAATTTCAAAATATTTTTGAACATATTTGCAKGAATATGTTGTTTCCCTGGAGCTTATTTACTGGATGCAAAATGTAACAGATTTGTAATTTTAAAAATATAATTAATACCTGTTGAAATAATATTTTTATAAATGCAAAATACACATTTGTTCATTTGAATTTTAAGAATAACTCAATACTAAC
>QMIH01001486.1:47721-58536 GCA_003987875.1 Clarias batrachus
CCTGTTGGTTTGTAAGCTGAAAAATTTTCAACAGGAAGCACTTACAAGGTGACCCAAAAGTCTGAGTCCACAGATATTTTTCAGTATAAGGAATCTGATATATATTTTTTCTATTTTATTCCCAAGATGGCTTGGAATAAAAGATTAAATAGAACCAGACCAATCACCACTAGACTTTTTGTTTGGGGTCATATGAAGTCAGTAATCTTTCAGAGTTGGCAGATAATCATTGAATAAAAGACTGAAGGCGGAAATCATCTCATATAACGACAGCATTTCTCATACATCAAGAAATGTTCAGCATCCTTGTATTTAGCATATACACAAGTACCACAAAATCAGAGATTGTCAATTAGGGTGTTTGTTTATATAGTTTATATATTTTTTTATATTTCTAGCCCAAAATCCAGACTTTTGGGGCACCCTAAATATGTATAAGTCTGATATAGAATTTAATTATATTTAGTGCTTTAATTTGTTAAGGTTGTGTTGTTGTCATGTGGTAAAACTCTTCATCCTTTTTAAATAACATTTGACCTTAACACATGTGACTATGTTCGGTTCTCATTCGCAGCCTCTAAACTGAGGGTATAATGATCATGTCCTGTAGCCCTTGGTACAGTACAAATGAAAACATAACTGTTTATTCACTGTAGTTCCTAAATTATTTATTTCAGTTGCATAATTCCTTACATTTATTCTTTATTTTTGTATGATGCTAAACAGTATGCCTTTTAAACACAGTACTGCGTACTGGGAACCAGTCTTACAAGCTTGTTCTCCTTGTGAAGGTCACTTTCTTRGAGGCCTGACGTATTTAAAGTAAAGTTATGCTCGAACAAATCACGTTATGAATTCATGACTCATTWTACAGTGTGAATTCCAGGCATGATTTAAGTGTCAAAAAGTTAATTAATGAAGTTTTCAGTAGCTAGATAAGTTATATTTTCAAAAGGTGACTGTAAGTGTTGTGAGAGAAGTGGGCGGGGCTTCTGCTGTGTGTTCTGTTAATGTGGGAGAACTTTTTTTGTATGGCTTAAAACTTATTAATAATACCACATTTTATTTCAGAATATGTAAATTAAACACCAAACAGTAATCATAACAACAACACGTAATTTATGATTAGTTTAAACATACATCATAATTGTAATATAATATCTAAGCTTTCAGTYAACGCTTATGTATCCCTTATTTTGGCTACTTGTTTATTATTCTGTAACTCTTATAAGTTATAACCACATTAACCAGCTCCCACAGTATAATAATAATAATAATAATAATAATAATACCTCTCCTCCAAGCTGATGAAATCCAGGAGGCATGGTTGAATCTTTTTCAGTTTTCTCGTTCTTCTGACGTCACTCCCCCTCACACACACACACACACACAGACACGATCCACGTGGAGAAATGAAAAAGTTATTCCAGAACCCTGGACGTGTTCGAGTCTCGTACTGAATCTCAGTCATACACTAAGAGCAAGCATTATCTGTATCTGCGTCCAGTGCGCGCGCACGCTGGCTTTTTACGCGTCCTCGTGCACCTGCCGCGCGATTCAGTGCGGAGCTGCACGCGCATATCGCCACAGCCGGTCGTCGTCTGTCTCCTGTTCTCCTTCTCTGTCATTGGCTGAAGGAGTAGGGGTGTATTATGGGCTCGTACAGTCCCGTGAGCCACACAGCCATGAGCCACCAAAGACACATTTTTAACCTACAATGAAGTGAGACAAGCCAAAGTTTTTTTTTTTTTCTTAATGCATATTTTTCATGAGAAACTCATGCAGTTGCACACAAATACAGACAGTGTATAAAAATGTACAAACTCTAATCCCAAACCTACCTCACTTTTAGTCCTTTATACAAACTGAGGTGGACAAAATGTTACTAATTTGCAAGGGTCACAGTSWGCTTCCAAAATGAACCATAAGGTCATAAGGTCAAATGCAAATGAATGATGAATGGCAGCGTACCCCTGGAACCTCAGATCAAGTGCTTTGGACATGTCTGATGGTTTGTCATTGTTTGTCTTTCATTGCACATAAATCCCTTACTATTTTAAATTGCATGCCAAAGGGGTCACGCACTGAGCCATCCCCCTGTTCTTCTCCACTCACCCCATTGCCACATAAAAAAGATGAATCCTTCCCCCACAGCATAACAGGTGTTCCTCGATTGTGGGTTGTACCACTGTGGTCTCCCAGGACTGGGGTCAGTGAGTTTCAGTAGTCGAGAGAAAGTCTTACAACAGTGGAAAATGTCAAGACAGGTTTTGTGTCTTACCACCCACTGCATGCCTTCGCATCATGCCACTTTTTCCTTTCCACCTCCTCTTTTTTTCTCAGGCCTGACTGTCCGGTTGGCCCCCTCCCCCTCCCTATGTCACTATACAATGTGTCCGGATTCAGAAGGAACAGCTAAATCTGACACCAGTCAGCTGAAGTCAGGGCCCAAGTCAGCGTCATGTGGGCCTCACTCACTAAACCGAGAGAAACCTAATACAGCTTACCCACTTCAGTCATGGACAACTTCTACAGCTCAGTACAGAAATAAAAAGCGGCAGGACAAACACAAGACAGTGTTGCAGAGTAAAGCTAAAGTTACATCACATAGACGTAGTTCCAACCTGAAAGGTCAGTGATAGACTAGAGTACCAAAAATAGTAAAGAGAACAGAAAGAGCCTCTTACTTACTTTCATTCACTCACACTCTCTCTAACTCACTCAGTACCAACAAAGTCAAACAAACATGCCATGTGACTGCGGCTCAAACAGGTGACAGCTTTAATCAGGTGATGGAAATGCTTTAGAACTGTTTATAGTCCCCTGTGTAGCTGACGACTATATACCTGTATAAAATACCCCTTAAATACACAATCATAACTTTTGGTTTCTGGAATTTATGGATGTGGACAGACCAAAATGGGATAAATGACAATATTGAATATCATGGTAATGCTTGCTGTTACCTTTATCAAAAGAAACATATTTATTTATTAATTTACTTTAATTAATTTATGACCACTTTATTGCACCTTGTGCAGTGGAGCTTGTCCGCCAAACACACCATGGATTTGAAACCTGTGCAGTCTTTCATGTATATATTTATTTGTTCATTTGTTCATCTCTCAAATCTTGAATGATCTAATGATCTAATTAGAAAGTAACACTGCCTTGTACAGGCTTGTACAGTGTGGTCACTGGCACATAACTTCATGAATTCTTCACTTTTTTCCTTGATGCACCCAGTGCTTTAAAATAGGGTAAATCTGAACTAATCAGACCACATCACTTTTTTTTCATTGTGCCAAAAGCTAATTTGTATGTTCCCTAGCATAAAAAACAGTTTTTCAAAAATCTTTTTTTGAGTAGTCTCACTAACAAGTCTCACAAGAACAAGASTTCTAACCATAAAACTTTTTAGCAAAAATGTGTCAAATATGTATAAAGAGCTAAAATGTAGACATGAAATGGATTATTTTCTTCTTGCACAAAACTTTGTATATTTTCTTGGTGTTTTAATTTCTGATGAGAAACCCAAGATCACAAGATATTTGATGCTTGTTTACAACACCTTGGCTTGATCTAACACAGTGGTTCTTAACCCTGGTTCCTGGAAGACTAATGGGATAGCCCCCAGGCCCCCGCCGCGTCMCTGTATACAGGATAAAGTGGTATAGATGATGAGAAGGTGACTGAGATAAGCTAGAGGTGTTAACTTTGCATAACAGCAGTCATATACTGTACATTATGTGATTTAATGATAACACAGAGATTTTTGCTATATGATGAGGTACACAAATTCACAAGATATTTGATGCTTGTTTACAATGTATTGGATTGATCTATCACAGTGGTTTTCAATCCTGATAATGGAGGGCCCCCTGAAACCACATTTTAGTGGTTTCTCTGCTCTATCCCACCTAATTAATTTCAGTAAAGGTTTGTTGCCTTGCACCTCCTGGGTTTGCAGTGTGATTCCTGCCTTGGGTCTGTGTGCATGAACTTTTCATGTTCTCCCCATGCTTGGTGGGTGTCCTCTGGGGTCTCTGGGTTTCTCCCACAGTCCAAAGACACACAAATTAAGTTATTGCCTGTTTTGTGTGAATGAGCAAGCGAGTGCATGCCCTGTGATGGATTCACACCCTGTCTAGGACGTACCCTGCCTCATGGTTAATGTCTTCTGGGATAGGACCCAGGCCCCCTGCTACCTTGTATACCGGATAAAGCAGTATAGACGATGAGCAAGTGAGTTTGATAAGCTAGATCTATTAACTTTATATAACACCAGTCATTTCATTATAACTCCAAGATTTTTGCTATATAATGAGAAACACAAGTTCATGAGATATTCAATGCTTTTTTTTTTTTTTACAATGTGTTGGATTGATCAAACATAGTGATTCTCATCCCTTGTCCAGAAGGTCACCCTATCCTGCACAATTTAATGTTTCTATCACTCACTCACCGTCCATACCACTTTATCCTGTATACAGGACCGTGAGATCCTATTCCAGGAGACTTATGGCACCAGGAGAGGTGCACCCCAGATAGAGTGCCAATCCATCACAGGGCACACATATACACGTACTCACACTACAGGCAACTTGGGAATGCTTATCAGCCTGATCTGCTTGGCAACTGATCAATTATTACAAACCTTACAAATTTTTACTGAATTGTAAAAATTATTTATCATTTTTGTTTTGTTTTTTCCTCTGGTTAGAGAACCGAATTACCTGCTAATGTCAGCCGATGCTGGCTCTCCATCACTTCTCATCCTGTTGGACTTGACTTTGGCCTTTGATACTATTGATCACAACATTCTTCTTCACAGATTACATCATACTGCAGGTTTCTCTGAACTCTGTTTACAACTTTGCCCCTCCCGATGTAAGAATCTATTACCTCATATACATCTACACGCAACCTCCGGTCAGTGTCAGTACATCTTCTGAAACCTCCGAAGACCAAGCTCCATACTATGGAGCTAGCYTTTTSCTCAGCTCCATCTAGGCTGTGACATGTTCTCCCTGAAAATCTGAGTGATGCCACAGACTGTTGATGATTTTAAATCTGGTCTTAAAACTTATCTTTTTATCAGAGATTTTGGGTTGAAATAATTTTTATTACTTTGAAATTTGATTCAAATATAAAGTGCATTATAAATAAAATTTATTATTATTATTATTATTATTATTGAAATTATATGGGTGTGATTGAGCAGGGAAACCACTAAAATGTGAAGGTTGAGTATTAGGGTTGAGGACCACAGTGTTAGATCAATCCATGATGCTGCATTGTTGTAAACTGCATGTCGTTGAGCAGTGGGAGGTAACCAGCGTACCCAGGTAAAACCCACCAAGCACACAGAGAACATGCAAACTCCATGCACACAGACCCCCAAGGCGGGAATCAAACCCGGAATTTGGAGGTGCAAGGTGACATTGCTAGCCATTAAGCCCATGTTAACCTCCAGTTCAATTCAGTAAAGGTTTGTAATTAGTTGATCAGTTAAATTAAGTGTGCTGAAGGCTGAGAAAACACTAAAAAGTGYAGGGCAGTTGGTCATTCATGGGTTTGAGAAACACTGATTTAACAGACATGAGTGTACAGCATTGCCCTGTTCTTTTGATAATAAAACCAGCACAATGGCGGTTGAGAAAGTGTGSATAATCCTTAAACCATAATCACTGGCTTGTGGAAAGCTTGTATTAAACTATCCAAGTTCAAAAGTAAACTCTTAWTGAGTGATGGCCTGTGATTGGCTAYACAAATCACGTCATTTGCCCCGCCCACTGTTTGAGGAAGTGGCTCGACACGCTGCTTTCAGTTTTGTTGTGCGTGGCTGAGGGAGCTGTATGAGGCTGTGTAAAGCTCTAAAAAGTCACACAGCGGTTAATGCATATTTCTCGACTCTTGTTCTGAGCCAAACTCAGGAGGCATTCAGTCACTGGCACTGAAACCCTGACTGGGAGGCGAGGTAACGCTTTTGAATGAAACTGAAACGCTAGCAGGCCACGCAGCTAACGCGCGCGCCAAACTAGGAAGTAGGAACGCAGTGACTTGAGATAAAGTCATGTTTATAAAGTTACGTTAAGGAAAGTACACATGTCGGATAACTCTGTGGCGTTTTAACCGCCGTGGTCACGCTTAGACATTAATCTTGGCTTTATAATACTGGAATTGAGCGGACGTCTTTGTTATTGAGGGCCTGGATGGCGGTGTGTTTGTGTGTGTGTGTGTGTGTGTGTGCCTGTATATCTGAACCGCAAGAAGCTCTGTGTGCATCTTCTGTTCCTATACGAATGATTCCTTACAATTACACACGCTTTTATATAACGAAATATATCATAATATATCATGCATATGTGTGTGGGATTATACTCGTACCTGCAGCAATCTAACCTTGTAYCTATCCATTGTTTTTTAATGCATCATTTACAGTATGTATTATTTGTTAAATACTTCTAGTTAAGGTGAATTAAGACAAACCTTAAATCATAAAGGTATTAGTAGTATATCTAAAAGCAAAATGTATTTGGCTAAAGTTACATTAGAGAGAGTTTTTCAATCTGAAMATTTAACTCGTATTGATTTGAGATTACACCTTRACTGTTGATATGGATGCTTATCCGATAAAATGTGCTTTTACATTAGGGAAGGTAGTAGTATTTAACATCGAATCAGGATATGTGAAGTTGTAATATTAACTACAAATACTACTACTTTAGGTTTTGTTACAGTTCTAAACAAACTTGGCAAATAATTTGCTCCTACCACACTGAGTGATATGCTACCTGTCTGTGTGTGTACTAAGTGTAATCACCATAAGGAAATCAGTAGCATGTCTAAAAACAAAAAGGAAAAATCATCTTGTGCATCTCACTAGCTGGAGTTATATGATTCTGATTTAAGATTACAGCTTAACTGTTTTGTACACGCTCCACCGATAAGATGTGGCTTTACATTAGGGATGAGAATCACCAGGCACTACCCGATGCAATGATATTTAGATTTGTATTTAGTATTGCGATTTTACACATAGGGCATCGGTGGCCTAGGTTCAAATCCCACTCAATGTCCAAACTCCAGCCACTGCATGCAGTGCCGATCCCAAGTCTGGATAAAATGTGGGGGTTATGTCAGGAAGGGCGTCCGGCATAAAATCTGTGCCAAGTTGTGTGCGGATTGGATGGTCCACTGTGGCGACCCCTYGACAGGAGCAGCCAAAAGACTAACAACGATCATGATTTTATTCATATATATTTTTAGGTTTTGTTACAATTCTAAATAAACTAACTGTATTACACAGGATGTTATGCTGCGTACTTTTTTCTGTTCTGTTTCAAACTAAGCAACAATCTCAGAAGCAAGGACTGCTTTAATGCATGTGAAAGAATTAATACATGTATGGTGAAAACYTGAGCATTTAAAATGTATTTGTATAAACACMYCTAGGCTAGCACTTAATCCATCACTGTTCCATATGATCCACCTACCAATTGGACCATTTGTCTCTCCTTGCAGTTCCCATCGCCTCTCTGTTTTCTCAGTGACGCTTGCTGAACCTGCAGAGACCGAGATCAGCCATGAGTGAGCTGGACATGACAATGCCTTTGAGTCAGGACAGTTTTGCACAGATCTGGGCTGATGGCTTATGCAACATGTGAGTTAACACATGCCATGGGTTAGATGGAAAGTGGGTTCTTAGTTCAGTTTTCTGTGGGAATTGGTAATCCAAAGCAATTAAAGATTTAAGAAAGAAAATTCAACAAAGTAACTGCATGTTGGTATTACCACCACATCTTTTACACAGATATTTAAATCTGGTGTGAATCGACAGTGTCTGCCGTTTTCCATTTGTGATACTGGGTTTGAGTGGGAATGATGAAGATGGATATACAGRCAGACCGCTCATCAAATCAAGGRATGAGTTTATATTAATCCCAGAGGAAATTATAGGCTATAGGAGCACTCCAAAAGTAGACTGAGCTAGCAAGAGTATTAGAACAATAAAATAAAAAACATTTGGTTCAAAATAAAAATGTATAATAATGGATATATGTAAATGCTTACAGACTTTTGTACGTATAGTAAAAGTGAAAGTGTCSGTGCAAAACTGGAGTATTAACCCAAGCCCCCTGCCACAGCTTCACCAGATGTTAATTTGGCTAGTGGCAGGTGGTGGAGACCACCATTTCAGATTGCCCTAAACAGTGTTTTTGTTATCATTAAAATGCTTCTCATTTGACCTCATGTAATTGAATGTTTTTGTGGTATTAAAAAGTAGACAGATTCCAGCTGTAATTAAGTAATTCAACATGTACATTAATCTGTCTTGTAGCTTACACACTCTGTCAAAGTCCTGACACATGTTCACAGCATCAATGACAACATAATACTGTTAATAATCCATTCTGTAACTGAGCCAGTTGCCACACTAGAATTARCCTGTTTTTTTTTTTTTTTTGGCAAAGTACATTGTAAACATTCAATTATTTCTTTGTGTTCATGTACAGGGGGTTCACGGAACTTATAGCAGAGCTGCCAAGATCAAACAGTGATGCCTGGCTCAGTGCTGTGAGTTTTTTCCTCATCTTATCCGTTTCACTTGTCCCTAACTAGCACATACAAGCRTTGATGATTTCGAGAGTTTCTGCATGTTCTCTGTTAACTTTATACATTCCTTGAGGTTAACTTGCTTTTAATTTGATAGGCCTTGCCCAATGGCACCTTCAATGAGAACTTTGATGACCTGGATCTCCCTGAGGCCACTGAGAGTACTGCTGAAGCTGCTGTAATRTCTACGGTCCTCGACAGTCTGCCCCCTCCAGCTGCAGTRGTACCTTCAACCAATGACTATCCTGGAGAATATAGCTTCAACCTCCGCTTCAACCAGACCAGCACAACCAAGTCTGTTACCTCCACGGTTAGTTAGGCAGGGCAACGTGACTGCATTTAACAAGGGGGTGTTTAAGTCAAACTGGGACTTTTGACTGTGCAGATTAATAACCGTTATAAATTAAAAACTACCTTTGTTTCTCTGTATRAACCTATGCTACACTAATGTACTTATCCTAGCACAGTTCATCAGAGTCAATCATATTGCCTGCTTCCTGCCATTGTCACTACTAAAACACTGGCCTCTCAGGAAATCCTTTAATGGCCATTTTCCTTAATGGAGAGGGGAATGGGGGGGAAAAGCATCCTGGTTTGATGCGTCCTGCCTTTTCAGGACAATGTAGGATGTCGTACTGCTCGCTGCACCACTTGCATATTACAGGAACTCCATTGAGAGTTATCGCCACTTCTCCATACAGTCCTGACTTCCAAAACAATGTTCATATACTAGGGCCAGTGTTTCAGACCTGATGATGACATGAAGCATGATGGTTTTAATCAGAGCTGCATACTAACAGTAGAGTTATTTCCTCCTTGTAGTATTCCAAAACATTGGATAAACTGTATTGCCAGCTAGCTAAGACGTGCCCGGTTGATGTTCTGCTGGATAAAGTTCCTCCTCAGGGAGCAGTGCTCAGGGCCACTCCCATTTATAAGAAACCTGAGCATGTGTCTGAGGTGGTGCTGCGCTGCCCTCATCACCAAAATATCGCAGAAAACAATGAAGGTATCTCCTCCTTTTTCATTTTTATTAGTTAATCTATTATTTTTTTGTAAAAAGAGAGAGTATAGCTTTTGTTTAGAAGTATCTGAAGGCTTCCGAGTGTGTTAAAGTGCTCACCCTATCATCCGGAGATAAACTAGTTTGATTCCTGGATGATACTGTAACCTCTCATAGCCAAAAAAGACAAAAAATTGAAAAAATGTGCTCGCCCTATCATCCGGAGATCGCCAGTTCACAGCCGAAGGCCTAGAGAGAGCTGATTGGCTGAGCTCTCTCAGAGGGGAGGGATGAGAGGTACTTAGTGCTCCCACATTAATCACGGCTCTACAGTCAATCAGGGGCGTCTGTGAGCTCTTGCAACCGGAAGGAGCGGATAGCGCTGTCTTCCGAGTGTGTTAAGCCGCGCCCACAGTGCGTGAGCGAGCAAATGCAGCCCTCCCTGCTGAGTGGTAATAGTAGCTTAATGTGGGAGCCCTCTAGTGACGGGGAGGAATTGGACACGACTAAATTAGAGAGAAAATCGGGGGGGAAAAAAAAAGAAAACTCTGTAAAATAATGTCAACTGTATGACAAATCCAGCAGTGGAGATTGCAGAAACCTAGGCATTTATATTTGGCTTTCTGTCAGTGATTGACAGCTGTGGAAATGTCAGATACCTGGTGCTGGTGCTAGTGTTAGAAAAAATTGGTACAAGTGACAAAGTGCTACGTTTTCACCATGCAAATACAAAGTATGGTATATTGACACAATGAATTGGTGGATTACTAATGTATTTGAAGGAAGCACTGACCAGTGTTATAATTTGCAAGTATGCAAAATGGCCTCTCCATCATGTGTGCTTTAATATAAGCTCATTGTCCTAACTTTGAACCAGATGTACTGATAAAATGCCATGATCAATGGTGCATTATAAAATTCTAGTTAAATGCAGTTGATGCTTACAAACCTGCCGAGCATGGAACAAGGCTTTATTGTTTTGGGTCTTATGCTAATCCTATTTCTCTGACAGGAGTGAATCATCGCAGCCACCTTATCCGGATAGAGGGGAGTCAGAGGGCTCAGTACCTGGAGGACCCCAATACCAAGAGGCAGAGTGTTACTATTCCCTATGAGGCTCCTCAGGTGATTTTGTTCAGTTTAAATTTAAATGTCAAGCAGGTTATTACTCCATTACTGTATATGGATGTACA
>QMIH01001486.1:96345-121345 GCA_003987875.1 Clarias batrachus
TTTTCATGCTATACGCTGTATTTAAGAAAGAATGCATTTGTCCCTATATCAGTCAAATGTTTCAATATGCTTAAGAAAACTCACATATAAAATATAAGCTGGTGATATTAACTTTCTATATTTATATTAAGCCTGCTTTCTTTGCTAATACCAAGTTAGACAAACATGAATTCCAGTATATAATGTAATTGGCTAGAAATTATAGTTATATCAGTTATTAACTTTTAATTTCTGATTACTTCATTAGTAAATTACACAGCATTATCCAAGTATATGCCCAGCAAACATTTGGAAACTGAATAATCTTTCAGGTTAAACTGTATAGCCCYATTAAAAGAACAAGAATAAAGTAATAAAAGTCACTTTTTATATTAAAAAATAATTTTACTAGTAAAAACATTTTCATTTTACTTTTTAATACTTAAAAATGGCAACTTTTACTTGAGTGCATTTTGGCTGGATACTTCCACCTTTTAACTGAGTAAGTTTTTAACACATTACCTATAGCATAGTTTTTCTTTTTCAATTTACTGCTATATTAAAGTAATGCAACAACAATACTGGTACGTACAGTACTGTGCAAAAGTCTTGAGCCCTCATTTCTTTATATTTTTCTTCGAATGAACCAGACTTTCATGCATTTTTTATGTAGTCTTAAGGACTAGCTCTTCTATTTTTGCTCTCTGCCACTATACCTGACCAGTTACAGAGGAATGTTTTTATTTGTTAAACCACACTGTGACCTTTATAACCACACTGTAACCTTTATAAACCACACTGTGACCTTTGAATCATTTAGCCATAAAAAAACCTAACTTAAGGCATGAACAGATGATCAGTGAGGTTGCTGCTGAGGTTGACAATCATTTTTTTAATTGTATCTTTAGGAACTTTACAGCCAATCATATTTAAGCATTTGTTCCCAGGTATTTACTTTAATCAATATAATTTAATTTAACTTAGTATGAAGAAATGAGAGGTGGCTCAAGACTTTTGCACAGTACTGTATAATCAAGATGAATTTGTCTTKATACAGATAAAGGTAATGGATATCTGGAGTGAAATTACARTATATAGGCTTGTTTAGTCCATAGATCGTGCTGTGAAATTTCAGTAGACGTGTTCATATAAATCATTGTGTTACTGCTTTATATGTCTACAATATGCTCATTAATGATTATCTTAAAACTGACTCAAGAGCAGGCTGTGAAGATACTTTCAGAGCACCAGATGGGGCTAATTCCTCAGGAGCCAAGAGGGGTTTTGGTTACCCAACTGTGTAAAATAGGACCACCACCATGGCTTCTTCTGCCTCTCCTCCTCCATCTGACTCGTTTCCCTTGTGGAATATCGTACCCGCTGGTTATAAGGGTCAAATCGCTCATAGTTTTCCCAATGAAGGATGTTTAATTCATTTATTTCTTGATCAGGTTGAACCTTCTTAAGCACAAAGTCCACGCGACCAGCAGTCTGCATATGATCAGGGAGGTACACCCTCTTCAAGACTCTGCTATAACCTGGTGCTGTGGCACTGACAATGTGGGTGCCTGGTAACASCAGTCTCCAATAATCACCATTTTCAGCTGATAAAGTAGGAAGAGAAGCACATTTAGACAGAAGTTAATATTAATGCAAGCAAAAACTTACCCTTATAAAATAATGGGAAATGGGTTGATTGGAAATGGCACGCACATGTATGTCATAAAAGCACAGCTTTCAAAAAAATAAAAATGAGGGGCGTTTAAGTCAAATGGGACTTTTGATTGTGCAGGATAACAGAACACAGTTATTTGGGTAAAAACTACCTTTATTTCTCTATGTAATCCCCTGTTACACTAATGCACATATCTCACCATTTCACTTATCCCAGAACTTTCATGAAATGCTGGCCATGCAGAACATTCAGGACATGCAGAAATGGCTTGTAGCATGGTCAGGACTATAAGGAGGGATGTGGCAATAACTCCCAGCTTAGTTCCTGTGATTACTATTCAATCATTTTTAATATTACAGCACAGTGAAATTAATTTTTGCATATCCAATTAAGGAGTCTGGGGTTAGAGCGCAGGAGCAGCCAGGATGCAGCTCGACTGGAGCACATAGAGTTCACAGCCTTATTAATGGGCTCAACAGTGGTACTTTGGCAGTGCTGGGGCTGTATAATGCACCATTGCCCTTGTAATTTTAAAGTTCCCACAGACAAATGCTTTGGTGAAAAGTTATTCATCAATTTTCAAGGACCAGACATTCCACTCTACCTCGGCCAGGATCCTCATTCATGGAAGTACGGCCTTCTTTAAAACATTTGCACCAACAGTTTTACTACTGCTAAGAGTCTCTTCAACATACTGTGCTTGAAGTCTTCTGTAAATGTCAAGTGGTTTAAGAGATTTCAATTTAAGTGCTGGTTTGACTTGAACTCCCCTTGTATTTAACCATTYCTACTGTAGTACCTGTGGTGATGACATGCCTGATCCCTCTGACTGATACAGTGGCTCCTTTAATGCCATGGCCATCTTCATCTTTCACAATTCCTTTAATTCCACTATGAACCTGGAATATATACATATATATTTGTTAGCATTTTGCATTTACTGTACATCACTCACTGACAGTAATCAGTGGCCTAACTGGATTCTACACATACCAACAAATTCAGTCACTGCTTGGAGTCAGAGTTCAGTGTTGAACTCCACTATAAGATTGAAGCACTGACTGTTCTGACTGAGCATCAGTCATAGTTACTGAGGAATACATACAGTATTTAGTTAACCACCTTACTCCACTCAGTAAAATGATCTCATGAGAATATGAATTATTTTGTGCTTGAGGATCAAAATTCTAAAAAGCATCAAGGATTTTCTGTCATGTTTTTAGTACTGTACTATAATACTGTATAAAACAAATCTAAATTCTGAAGCCTGAAGATTAATTACTTCATTGTTACTAGGTACAGTATTTGCTCAAGGGTTTGGTATGATTCATTAACAAACAGGGTAAGAACAACCAAAGACTTGTAGCCTATTAATATGCCAAACTCAAAAGAATATCTCGTTTATTCATCACTACCTCTTTTAAAGATGAGATTCTGTGAACTTTTTTTACTCCGGTGACAAATTTACTCTGAATGTTCACTGTGTCACATTTGTTTTCTCGCTTGAAACTTGTGCACAGATGATGGACAAAAGGAGTACAGAGAGATTGGAAACTTCAGGATTCTGAGACTTAAAAAGGAAAAAAATGTACAAGATGGACAGCTTAATTATAACTGAAGTTGGGGCTAATTACTGGGTCAGAAAAATGTCAAGAGAAGTTTGAAATTAAGAAACTAACCTTTTTATTCTATGAATATCATAGGCATAAAATTGTGTGTGTATCTATGTATGTATGTATGTATGTATGTATGTATGTGTATACATTATGCATTTTGAAWTTTTTCTTAAATACATATACACATTGTTTATTAATTTATGCAACGATGGTCTTACCGACTCCAAGAAAGTCAGAAGAGCCTCTTTATTTTCTCTCCAGCCTGTATATAGGTCATCCTCTTCTGGGAATTTGTCACAGCCCAGCTCTACTGTTATCTCAAAGCAGTTTGTGTGAAGGTAATTAAAGTCGCCCATTCCTGCCATAAAAAATGGAGGTGAAAACTAATTTTATAGTAACCTGATCATGCCAACAATAAATTAATGAATACCCTCTAATATATTTTCACCATGTTTACCTCCTGCTATGCTGAACCACTGAGCCCCATTTATAATCCCCTCGTTATCAGCAAAGGTGCCACCGCACCTGTCTGTGTCCGGGCTGGACATTGTGGCATGGGCATTTGTGTAAATCATGGCCAACTGCCTGAAGACCTGCAATTCAAATGTCTTGTGTAACAATGCTGCAATTGTAAAAAAAAATAAAAAAATGTATTGAGTTTTGTATTGCATGTGTTGCATCAGTTGACTTGCTGCAGTTTGTACTAGTACTAGTACTTCATGGCAGTGTTACAACAGTGCAGTGATGAAATTTGCTTATTATCTGCCAGGAGTCACCTGCTCATCTGGAGTGGGAGAGAACACGTTCTTTTTGTGAGGATGATTTGAAAGGTCGTAAGGGTAAGACACCACCAGGTCCCCCCCATGAAAGCTAGCAGACAGAACAAATGGAATGGACCGTATCCATTTCATAACAGCATATGTCTCTGGAGCAACCTTTTTATACACACACACACACACACACACACACACATAGTAGTGTAACTATTAACATAAATAAATATCAGTATGTACTGTATATAAAGTGAAATATTTTAAACCATTATTGTTTTAATTGTGAGGTTTATGGCTTACAGTTCCTAAAAATACAAAATCTAATATCTCAAAATATATTTCTTAAGATCAATCAAAAAAAGGATTTACAATACAGAAATGTCCTTGTGACAAGTATGTTCCCTCATAGAGCAGGACTCTTTTTTGCACAAATGACTGCATCAGTGCAGCATGGCATGGAGGCACTGCTGAAGCATTATTGAATTGTGTAATTTTACTGAATTGTTTGATAGCAGTGCATCTGTATTGTTGAGGTGGGTGTTTCACATCTTGACAACAGCGCATCGATTCTCTCTGGGAGAATCTATTCTCTCTGGGCTGGCCAATCAAACATAGTCCATAGGCCAATCAACAAGTCCTGTTGGAAAAGGAGATCAAAATCTACATAAAACCTGTCATCAGATGGAAGCATGAAGTGCTTTAAAATCTTCTGGTAGACGCCTTCATTGACTTTGGATTTGATAAAACACAGTGGACCAACACCAGCAGATGACATGGCACCCTTAATCATCAACAACTATGGAAACTTGGATTCTGTGCCTCTCTACTTCTCCTTCAGACTCTGGGAGCTTGAATTCCATATGAAAAGCCAAATTTACTTTAATCTATAAAGAGGATTTTTGGTCACTGAGTAACAGTCCAGATCATTTTCTCCTTCACCCAGGCAAGACACTTATGACATTGTCTCATTGGTTCAGGAGTGGCTAGGAATGAAAMAGTCGTATCTCATTTCCTGAAGATGTCAGCWGATGATACAGCCACTGTTTTGATGTACTGTAGCACTCTGTGAATACCTTCTAGCTCAGTGATGACCTTCTGTGSCAAACCCATGATTGTGGTTACATGTACTGAACTATACTGAGACCTACATGGTATTTAACTCACAAGGGAATATTTGAATATTCTGAGATGCTGAATTTTTGTTTCATTAGCTGTAAGATCATTAAAATCATAAAAAAGGCTTGAAATATTTCACATTACATGTGAACATTCATGAAGAGAGTTTCAAAGATAGATAGATAGATAGATAGATAGATAGATAGATAGATAGATAGATAGATAGATATCATTGTTGCTTTATTGTAATAAATTTACCGTGCTTCTGTAACAAGAGTTGAGATTTCCTACCTTACCAAGCCAGTAGGAGTCTGGGATGGGAATATGGTCACTGCGAAAGGACTTGAGTCTACGCTGGTTGTAGACAAAAGAAGTCAAGTCTGGGAAATTTCTATTGAGGTCTATATTCTGGGCATTTCGACGGCCAGGTACAGACGCAGTGTGTAGGGCATCCTGTAGATTTAATATGACAATAAATTAATTTGTTACTTTTAAAATGTCTATTAAAGCACTCAGTACTTGTTGGAGTAATGAGATTGAAACCATATGCTCCAAATTCTTGTAAACCATTGTGTGAAATCCATGCATACCTCAGTGGTTTACCACAGAAATTCATCATAAACTTTCAAAATGGTCCTTTGTTAATAATCTGTACTGTATTTCTTGTGTAATAACACAACTTTGTGAATTATCATCTGGGAGGACAACAACATCTCTGTAGAACAATCTCGGGTTCGAATTATGTTTCATCAGTGGTGTTGAAAACATTTGTCCAATAGTTCACAGGGATAAAAACTTTGTAGGAATGTAGCTTTGAGAGTTGAAATCCTTCCCGACTTCAGAGATTTCATTACAGGTTAATGCAATAAAACATTTCCYGCCTCGATCAGGATGGAAAGATGGAAATTAGAACCTTTCTTTAAATAGTCAATAGTAAATGCATTATTAGGAATCGATGGAACATGAGAATTAGTCACCTCTCACCTCATCATAATCCGAGTCAGAACTCCCGTACTTTTCAGAAAGGGCTAATTCATAGCCGTCGGGATTCATGGAGGGTAGAATGTGGATGCGTGTGGTGTTAATGAGAGTCTGGATCCGTGTATTTCCCAACAGATACTCAGAGCACAGGTACTGAGCCAAGTAAATCAGCAACTCTCGGCCCATGACCTCGTTTCCATGCAGGTTTCCAATGTACTTGACCTCTGGTTCCACTTACACAAGGAGAGAACACAGAAAAACAACTAGGATTGCAAAGAAACAGTCATCTGTCATCACGCATTTTGTTAGGTATTAGGTTTCTGCAAAAGCTATCGGGTTGTGTGTTTATAGTATTGTCTCTGGTGGCCTTTTTAAGTACTCATGAAAAAATGAAATGCAGTSTAGGGTTGCGCTATAAAGATTTATTATTTCTCTATTTCTGCTTCACTCAGTTAACTGAATCACCAGACTGCTATTGTTTTTGAAATCACTTACATAGTTCATGTTCTCCAGGGTTGCTTGAAAACTCTATTACGAGCAGGTCTTTCTTTTCAACACTCTGTCCAATGCTGTATGTCCTTGAGATGTGAGAGCATTCTTCTGMTGTCTTTTTAAGGATCTTGTACATCTGTGTGTTGGAGTGATAGATGAACGGGATTATTGATGAGGGCTCCTCGATTGGCATGTTATCCATTTCAGGTTCCTCTTTATCTTTAAATTAAAGAGTTTAAAAAGTTTTAGTAAAATTATATTTGTATAAGAAAGCATAAAAAACTAGATGCTCTTTCAACTAAGAACTTGATCAATTGAGGGTATTKTCCTTATCATGGACACAACTTTCCAAATTGTCACCACTGATTTAAATTAAGTTAATAGCATCCATGAAGGTTTCCTCCAAACATAGCTTGTAAAGTTAAAGAACTGATGATATCTTAAAGGAAGACAAAGCTCAGAGAAAGAGCCGGTTCATATTTTACGGTTCAAGTTTGAGGCTGTTTCCACTCTGACTTTGGCAAAGCATGTCCTTTTGTGGAGCCCRCTTGTTCACATCCACATTGTAACATCATAGTGCATATGAAGGTATTTAAAGTTATRAATGTATACCCTTTTTTTACGCAGACAGCTGTATAGAAGTAAAATAGAAATGTCTAATGGCCATAGCATACACCACAAACTGGGTTGAATGGTAAGTTGATTTAGACAACCCRGGACAAAAACAAGTACTGTAGAACAGACAAACACAGCAGTCTTTAAAGGATTCCTTGGATCAAGCATCAAAAACTTTCAACATGGGATTAATTAGGTCAGTGAGAGATTGCACTCTTGAACATCTGTTCATATTTTTTTGCCTGCTAAGTCAATCTGTTTATTTTCTCAAAATAGATACTGCACTTAAGGGACACAATGCTGAGCCAATTTTAGATTTAGATAGAAAATCTATGAATAATAAATTGGGGAGCAGAAGGCCTGACAAGATGAGTAGTGAATGAACTTACAGAGATATATGCTAGATGTTAGATTAGTTAAGTTATTCAACCTGTATACAAATTGAGGTACGGAAATCATCCTTGGTTTTAAGTTTGAGCAAAATCCTAATCTCAGAGATGCTGTCTGTATTTTGATCTCACTCTATTGTATTTTTGCACAGGTTTAGGTTTTGTAGAACATAAGGTGTGTTTGTAAGATTTTTTTTTTTTGTTCACAAAGGGCTGACAAAACATGCATGAGATCTCAAAGTTGACTTTGTCAGGAGAGGGGCACAAAAGAAATTACAAAATATATGATGTACCATGGAATATATTGAAGTTTATAAAAGGAYGTATTATTTAGTGGAGGAAATTTGGCACCACACTGACATTACCAAAAGCACAGTGTCTCTCCAAAATTAATTAAAAAGACAAGACAAAAGAAAATGCTGACGCGGGTCCTATGGCTTTAGAGATATCAGGCAAGTACTGGTGACCTTTTGTATGTATCATATTCTTTAAGTAGGAGTCATCTAGGCATAATGGAAGCTTGTTCTCACAAAGATTTTTGAGGTGTAATTCTAAAGAATATTACACMTTGACGTGTGGTGGTGGTAGCTTCATGCATATGGTGCCTCTTTTCTTTAGCTGAAACTGGGTGCTATTCAAGATCATGTAAATCATGTATAGCTCCAATCTAGTTTTGTACTAAACTTTCAGGCGTCTGATTGACAGCTGGAAACATTTAACTTCTTGCATAATACCAATTACCAATTCAAAACACAAATCCAGGGCAGTTAAGGTATGACTTAATATCATTTAACTTTTTAATTACAGTAATAGCTAGAGTTCTAACTTTAAGAAACTTTACAAACTTTAGGTTTACGTAGATTCTGTTGTATTCATGGACCAAGCAACATACACTAGATGGGAGTACAAGCTTCTGATAATAAAAGTGAACTCACAGCATGTTTACATATTCACAATCATGGTCTCAAACTAGAGGTTTTCAGTTTGTACTTCTTGGGGAACCATAAAATGTTGTATACCCCTATGACAGTACAACTAAGGGTCTTTGTTTTTTAGAGAACATTTTAAGTAAAAGCACTTTAAAGGCTGAAATCATCAACCAAACACTGAGACCGTTTTATAAGAGAACATTTACAATTGGTCATATATGTATATCACATGAGAAACAACGAGAAGTATACCACCAATAGACTCAATAGAAAAAGAAGAAGAAGAAAAAAATCCATTCAAAGTTTGAACCAGGTAATCATACTAAACATTACCTCTCAGGCTTTCCAGTGGGTCATAGCAGCCCTCCTCCTCACTAACAAAAAAGCGATCGCAGTCTATGTAGTAGGGCCAGGCCATTCCAATGCGTTCAAACCTGTGGTCACAGGCTTTGTGCACAGACTCACAAGCGCTGCGACAGGGCTTCAGGATCTTATTGTTTTCGCAGCGTGGCGCTATGATGGAGCAGCCCAGCATGCGTATATCTGGACTGCACTCCCCATTTAACACTGAATGAATTACATTCAGAAGCAGATACTCCATACTCTGCTCGGCCTCAGTGCGACTTTTTTGATCCAGGAGGTTAGGGTACATAGTGGTGGAGTACGGCATGTCTTTACAGTAGGTCAACATGACATCTGTGCATTTGGCTGGTATAAGAAAAAAAACACACAATATAACAATAATATATGTAACAACAAAAAAATAACAATACTCTGCTCTTGCTTTAAAAAGTTGAAATGAAAATGTCATCTTTTATGGCATGCCTTTTGGAAATCAGTTTATTCTCTACTTACTTAAATTTTCATGATAAACTTTGCCTGTCACATTATATGTGTGTTATTTGTGTGCAAATGTACTATAATAAAACTGTTATGGTATATTTCTTAACCCAATAAACCAATCTTAAACCAAAATTGAGGTGCATATACAATTCTAATAGGCAAGGTAAATTACAATAGGTCTCGTTTGTTTCCTGCTCTACACAATGACATGCAAGTAATTTGGGCCAAATTCCACAAGCCTTGTACTGTGAAAAAATGCATTCCAAAGTTCTGCTTTGAATCAAGCTAAACAGAGTCCTCTTTACTGTAAATCTTTTCTTTCCCCAGAACTAGCTATGGCTAACCGAAACTAGCCTGTTCAACCATACGGCTAGGTATGTGTACATAAAAAGTTAACCTTGAACTAAAGACAATGTATCTTTGAAAGAAACTAACTTAATTTAGCTCAGTAGAACTTGAGAAAAATGGAATGCATTTTGCATGGAACAAGGCTTTTGGCCCCAATTACTCAGTTTGTATTTGCATTCTAGGTGACAAACTTCACAGTCGCTGTTTAGAGCAGGAACATTTACATAGACCAAGACCTATTGTAATGTACTTTTATGCACATCAATTCTGATTTAGGACAGACTAGGAAAAAAAAGTAACAATTTTTTTTTTCTCTATTTAAAGCAGTAGCAATGACTCTTTCTGGAATATCTGCACTATGCTTGCTACTTTGCACAGTAGAAAGCTGTATAATGTGTTCCAACATGACTTCACTGGTCCATATTTCTCTGACTGACAAGTGAAGAAATACAGTCCTGTCCAGAATTAGTCACAGCCTCACTCATGTATGCTTTTTCTGGCAAATTTTCAACTTTTCCAAACATTTCTGAAGCCATTCCCCCCTTAGTTCGATGTTTGTTGTTGTTGTTGTGTATATATATATATATATATATATATCACTATCTAGAACTCTTGGACAACCATGCTTCAATTCCAAACTCACTCTGAAACAATAAAATAGCAGATGTTTTTCATTTCTTTTCAGTGCAGCACTTTGTATGGTCAAGTAAACACTGAGAACTTGCTCTGAATCATTCTTACACAACAGGCCTTCTTACAGATGTGAATGTTAACATCTGTATGGTAAATCTAGGCTTTATTTATGCTTCTGATGTGTTATATATAGTAGCCCACAGCAGAAACCAAACCAAATGCTGTGGCCATTCATTTATTTATTTTAAACAAATCTAAAAGCAATATYATGCTATTGAGACGTGTGCTATAGTAGTTTTATTCATCTAGCAGGATCAAGCTTATTGATTTGCTTTCTTTTGTTAATGCAGTGCCTCGCAAAAGTATTAATAYTCCTTGAACTTTTCCACATTTTGTCACATTATGGTCACACTGTAAACATATTTTTATTGGGCCTTTTCCGTGATAGACCAACACAAAGTGGCATATAATTGTGAAGTGGAAGGAAAATGATAAATGGTTTTCAGATTTCAAATTAAAATCCGAAAAGTGTGGCCTACATTTGTATTCAGCCCCCTTTACTCTGATACCCCTAACTAAAATCCAGTGGAAACAATTGCCTTCAGAAGTCCCCTAATTAGTAAATGGAGTCCACCTGTGTGTAATTTATTCTCAGTATAAATACTTTTTATTTTTTTTWATTTTTTTAGAGAACATTAGTGGACAAACAGCATCATAAAGTCCAAGGAACACACAGACAGCTCAGGGATAAAGTGGACAATTTTAAAGCAGGGTTAGGTCATAGAACTGTAAACGGTATGGCACAACTGTAATCCTACCAAGACATGGCTGTTTATCTAAACTGACAAGCCGGTCAAAGAGAGCATTAATCGGTGAAGCAGCCAAGGGGCCATGGTATCTCAGGAGGAGCTGCAGAGATCCACAGCTCAGGTGGAAGAATCAGTCCACAGGTTGCACTCCACAAATCTGACTTTTATGTTAGGGTTTCAAGAAGAAAGTCATTGTTGAAAGGAAGCCATCGGAAGGCCTGTTTGGAGTTTGCAACAAGYCATGTGGGGAACACAGCAAACATGTGGAAGAAGTTGTTCTGGTCAGATTTAGTTGAACATTTTGGCCTAAATGCAAAACGCTATGTGTTCCGGAAAAATAACACTGTGCATGGTGGTGGCAGCATCACGTTGTGAGGATGCTTTTACAGGGCAATCTTAGAAGAAAACCTGTTAGAGTCTGCAAAAGACTTGAGACTGGGGCAGAGATAGAGCTTCAATGGTTTAGATCAAAACGTATTCGTGTGTTAAAATGGCCAGTCAAATCCACCTAAATCCAATTGAGAGTCTGTGGCAAGACTTGAAAATGTTCCTAGACACTCATCCATCCAATCTGAGCTTGATCTATTTTGGAAAGCAGAAAGGGCAAAAATGCATGCCACACTTTGAAGAAAAAAAACAAAAATTGGAAACCATATATCATTTTCCTTCCACTTCACAATTATGTGGCACTTTGTGTTGGTTGATCATATAAAATAGCAATAAATACATTTACGTTTATGGTTGTAATGTGACAACGTGTGGAAAAATTCAAGAGTTATGAATACTTCTGCAACTCACTGTATTTGCTTTTGTGTGACTCACATGAGTTATATCACATGCAAACTTTAAAATACACTATCACTTTTTTTTTTTTACATGCCACTAGATATAATCAGTACGGGAAATGTATGCTGTGGAAATATTCCATAAGGAACACATACAGACACAAATAAACAAACGCACAAGTCTCTTAACTCACGTATTTCCATGGGAGGAGTTCTGCACCCTGTGTGAGAGACAATATTAATTTTAGAAATGAGAATTCTAGGGTATGGAACACTAGATGGCGTTAAATAGTCTATGGAACATTACTTTTTTTGTTGTTGCATGATTTCCAAATGCCTCCATATATAATGTGATGCATTTATATTGGGTAAAAGCCATCACTTTGCACTAATGCAGTGCACATAAACAGGGACTTGAGGGTCTGTTGGAAATTCAGCCATTAACTATTTTAAATTCAGCCTGTTTATGTACTCAACAAAGTAGGCATTTGTCAAGTGTAAGTTTCATAACTATAATTCTCTTTGACCCCGAGGCTATGGACTCCTGCAAGTCTTTGATATTCTTCTACATGGTATATAACTAATGTCTCGTATTAAATGATGCAATAGTCTTCCAGTTTTAACAACAATTACACAGTTGACCAACCTTGAAAATAGCTGCCAGGTTTACAACGCTGTGGGAAACCCCAGATAGCTGTTCCAACAACGTTGAGAAAAAGAACAATCCATAAACTTTGCATTTTGTCCAGGTTTATATCCATACGGTTAGTAAAGTGTAAACCGTGTCAGCCCGGAGCTCGTACTGTTTCCAGCCTCAGCGTTCTGGATGTCTTCACTGCGGCTCTACAGCACTCTCAGATTACACAGGGAGAATAAATCATGAGGACAAACACTAATGTGTTGCTGCTTCTGCTGTGCTCTTCCTGAAATGTAGAGGCATTGTTATGCCTGGATATTTTTCTCTTTTCATATGAAACAGCTGAGCACCAGAACGACTCAAATAAGTTAAGCACGTGTATAAAAATGCTYCAGAAGGATAACATTAAAACTGCAACAGTCTGTTTTGAAAGAAAGTTATGAAGACATAAGTGAGATAATTTTTATTACCATTTAAATTATATTTAATAAGTGAAATCAAGGCAGCTAGCAAGTTTGGTAGCAAGTTTTTAGTCTGCAGTATTTAGACCACAGACTAAATAAAACACCAARAATTTTTTAACCATATTAATCAGATATTCACAGAGCTCCTAAGGGACATGTTWAAAAAAACGAGAAAATTTCTGGTTTGCATGAGAAAGTATCCCGTTTCCTTTTTCTGTTATGCTATTTCTGGTGCACGCCAGATATTTTCATGTGAATCCAACCTAAGCTGGAACCAGGCAAACATTCTCTTCTCAGTATCAAGGAGTAAAATGGCACCTTGTGACATGGTTGAGGTATATTTTTTATCTCCGACTTATACAGTAAGTCCTCAACTTACGAAAGAGTTCTGTTCCGGGAGCACGTTCGTAAGTCGGATTTATTCATAAGTCCGACAAAGTGAGTCTTATGTGTCTTTGACACAAATATAAAATGTACAGAATAATACAACCAAACACACAGATTTGTTGYTTTGGTTCTGCATTATACTYTTGCAAGAATGCTCCTTTAAATCGCAAGGGGTTTCCCAGTGATGCAGCAAGGTCAGCTAAACTCATTTTAAGGGAACCTGGTAAGACGTCGGGAGAAGGACAATGCTACATGGTGTTTACTGTGCGCTTGAATTTTCTCAGGACTGTATTGGACTCTGAACTTGTTGAGGATTTTTCACAGTCAGTATTATTCCCCATCAGGACAGCTTTCCCCRGACTGATTCACTGAGGCCGACTCATTTCTCCTGCACGCCTACACGCACACACATACAACATACCAGACTTTTAACATTTAATGCATTCACTTACACACTGAGCATATTGTATATAATTGTAAATATTGATATCTAGTGCAATGCACTGTCTATTATTGTTACAACCCACGTGAGCTATATATACGAGTTTTGCATTTACGAATGTTCATTCATATCTGTGGAAATTCATAACTCGAATGTTCGTAAGTCGGGGACTTACTGTTCAAATTTTATTTGTCACACCCACAGTCATACACAGTACGATATGCAGTGAAATACTTACAAAAACTGTGGTGCTGGCCCGTACAGGGATCAAACCCGTGACCTTGGCGTTATTAGCACCATGCTCTAACCAGCTGAGCTAACCGGCCAAGGTTATGTAAACATATTACAGTTTTGATTGCTGCTTGTCACTGTTACATAATCTCTACACAGCATCTGAAGAGCATTTTGATGTCTCTTGGATTGTTTTGCGTTCACCAGTATTGATCACTATTAAAGTTGTGCAATTAAAGTGCAATTTTCYAGAAAATTATTTTGTGTTTAGAAGCTCCTGTTAGGCTAATTGGCATTATTTAAGGCAAATGGAGGTGTACCTGTGAATGTATTTTTAAGGCAACGCCTTCACAAAAGTGCCTCTTTRTTTGACATCATGGGAAAGTGMAAAGAAATCAGCCAAGACCTCAGGGAAAAAAATCCAAATGCCTCAAGGTACCACATTCATTTGTACAAACAATATTACACAAGTACAGTATAAACACCATGGGACCACACAGCCACCMTACTGCTCAGGAAAGAGACATGTACTTTGGCGTAAAAGGTATAAGTCAATTGCAGAACAACAGCAAAGGGCCCTGTGAAGACACATGAGAAAACAGATACAAAAATATCTCTACAGTAAAACRAGCTCAAAATTGACGTAACCTGARAAGCTGCTCAGCAAGGAAGAAACCACTGATCCAGAACCTCCATAAAAAGTCAGACTAAGGTTTGCAGCTGCTCATGGGAAAAAGGATCTTATTTTTGGAGAAATCCTTCTGATCTGGGGGAAAAAAAACTGTTTGACCATAATGGTTGCAAGGCTTGCAAGTCGAGGAAGACCATACCACCTGTGAAGCACAGGATTGTCAGCATTGTTTTGTGACGGTGCTTTGCTCCAAGACAGACTGGTGCACTTCACAAAATAGATTGCAACTTGAGGAATATTATGTAGATATACTGAAGCAACATCTCAAGGCATCAGCCAGGACATTAAAGCTTGGTCGCAAATGGTTCTTTTCAATGCAAATGAACCTAAGCATACTTCTAAAACTGTATCAAAGTATCTTAGGGAGAATAAAGCCGAGGTATAGGATTGGCCCTGACCTCAATCAAATGGGCCAAGGAGGCCTRCAAACCTGACTTAGTTTAAGAKTCAATTATTTGTCACATGTACCTTGTGACAAAACACAGTGAAATATTTTTTTTTGTATATCCCAGTTAGGAAACTGGGGTCAAAGGAAATGGTCAGACAGGGTACAGTACYCTTGAAACATATAGGGTTAGAGAGCTTACTCAAGGGCTCAACAGGAACAACCTTGCAGGGCTGGGGTTTGAATTCACGACCTTCCAATCAAAAACACAGTGACCTAAAGCCTTAATCACTTGAGCCACCCTGCCCCATTTGACCCATGTTAAACAATTGAAAGGTAATGCTACCAATTATGTGTAAGGAAAATTCTTTCAATGGGAATCTGATGAAAGAAATAAAAGCTATATGTGTCCACACTGAACTCAAATAAATTTAAAAACTATTAAACTTGATCAATGTTTTCATGAAGGACTGTGGCAAATGTAATACTCAATGATATCTATTTGAGGATCTTACCAGGAAATACCCAAAATAAAGTTGAGAGAAAATAATCACGTCCTCATATAAAAACTTTTTTTTTTTTTTTTAGTAATCTTTTATACTCTTAAAACGAATGCTTAATCTTTATGGGTTCACTTAATAAATTCAAGTCCAAATGAATATGCATTTTAAAAAGTTCAATGAACCATTGAAAGTATGTTATTGTAGGTTTCTTTTGACAAAAATGATTTTCCATTTTATTGGTTTTCAGTCTGATGACCCATGGCAAAGTAGCAATAATAACAGTACCAGTCAAAAGGATTGTGTGCTATGTGCTATCTGGCTTGTAGGAAACCTCTGGCAAATGGTAAAGTCTTCAAATCCCTTCAAGCGAGAAAATGATAATAGTAAATGTCAGGCGCAGAACTGTCAGTTCTAATACCCTTTTCTATTCAATGCAGTTACTGTGCAAGATATTTCTCTGAGTTGGRACAAAAATAGAATTTAACAAAAAAGATCACTTAACTTTCCTGCTTTGTCCATTAACCTGGCAGACTCTTYGCATTAGACATTTTTCCATCCATTTGCTTCTCCAGATCATTGTGAAACTTTAGCCACTAAGTATTACCAAGAAAGTCTTTTTTTTTTTACATTAATATTTAAATGTTAGAGGGGGTAGGCTGATGTTGGCCACATGATTTTCTTATCGTTTATTGGAGGCATGCATTTACTTAAAATCCTACATTTTAATTTCATGTATATTCTCATTTGTTCAGTATGTTCACAAAACAGTACATATATAAGAAAACTGGCACAAATATGGATGTATAAAGCACTTCATTATCATTTCATAAGTTCATAAATCATAATATCATAAACCTGCCTTACTAAATAAAACAACTGAATTTACATTACAAATTACTTTATACTGTGCAAAGTATRTACACAATGTTTACTTGTGGAAACACAGCTTRATGTGCACAATGTTATGCTGTAAAATTTTATCTAGTACATTCAGTTACAACCTGTTCTAGGTACTATTGTGTAATGTTTCATTTGAGCTGTTTCATAACAAATAGTAAATAATAATTTATTTGAAAAAAAAAAAGTGCTGCATTTTCCAGTTACTGAGCCGGGATTTTAAATAAGTGAATTCATAAAGTCTTTAAGAATGCGAGCCATTTTCTTAATATACAGTATAAGTGACCACAGTGCCTACTAAAGAATACACCACATTTTATCTATGATATATCCATATCTGTGAGAAGTTTAGTAATGCCATTACCCCTTTCTTTGATTTGTTGAAATATGGCCACAAAATTCTTACTCTGTTCAGGAAATTTTGCTAATTAAAGGGTTAATATACTGAGTGTACGTGCACAAGGCACATAATTCAGGGTCGATTGTATCATATGACACTTTCCACTGAATACCTTTGATGATCTTGAAAAAAAAAAACTTGGAAAGAAAACACGCATCTCAAATGATGGTGTGCCTGTTTGTCTGCTGAGGTTCAATTATCACTCTGATGTCCTTTGATGTGTGTGTGAGTGTGTGTGTGTGCATGTGTGTAAGTGTGTGGGTGTTTGTATTGTGAACAGAGCACATGGCCATTTAGTCACATATTGTTCTTGTCCATATTTATCACTTCTATCTGGTGCATATATCTGTGTGCATCAAACAGCCAGCATCGCCAGCTATATCTAATTGATAATCAGTTCAACTCTCGCTCTACACACACTTTCCCATTCGTTGTCTCTTTCTATGTACTAAGAATTAGAATATTTCCATATAAAGAAAATGTCACTAGCTGATTCTTTGGAGACAGTAGTCGTTTTCTGTGTCTAGTGAGCTGTTGTGTCCAGAGGAAGGGTATAAGTCACGTTTCAATAGGCGATTAGCCACTGATACTAGTATTTTCTTGTACTGTTGCCTCAATAGGGAATATGCAAAGGGATCTGAAGCTGCCTTGCTGTAAGTTAAGCACTTGCTGATGATGCCCCAATATCGGTTGATATCCACAAAGGGTAGAAGCTCTGTCAACCTAGAAAGCAGAGAGCAGGACCATTAATAACTTAATAAGAGCTGGAGAATAAAAAACAGACAAAACTGATTGCAAACCCATTAGACTCTTTAAACCTATTGCCAGGCCCAGACTTACACTCCTCACCATATAAGCTATTAATAATATCAGATTAATATTGAGCTTTAAGAGGAATAACCAAATAAGTATGTGAATGTTTAGAGGGCTAAACCTTTATCAAACATTTGTATCTTATGCAAAGAAACATGTTTCCAAAAATGTTTTGTGTTTGTTTCTATATTTCTGTATTCATTTGAAGATGAAAGGAATTGGTCCTGTGGGGAAAAATTACAGTATGAATTACAAAAATGGGGAGGGGGGTGAGGAGGAAAATGCCAAGATTCTTTGAGCGTGTTAAAGGCATCATCAAGTGCAAATCCCCAGGGAAACCGAACCTATTGATAGGATCTTATCACTTCTGGTGCACACTGGTTATTCTTAGAAGCGCGGATTTTTGTGCMGCGCGTTTACGTCACCAGAATTAAATGACGTCATTAAAAAGCTTCTCGATATACTTTCTTACTTATTAAGCTCGTTCATTTAAATTGCTTCAAAATTAGGTTCAAAATGATGGCGAATGTTTCAGAGCATCAAGACACCAATGAACAATCTGAATGAATGAACACGTCTAACTTTTGWACCATTTCAATTTGAGCAGGACCTACCTAGTTATGACATATGGGGCGAAACAGATAATAAATGAWCCAATAAATATACTGATTTTCTTGGTCGCGCGCTGTTTCCTCCTCTTTTGCTCAGCCAAACAACGTTGTTTAACGCTGAAAGAAAAATAAAATAACGGAATGCATTGAGAATTAGGAGAATGGCAAAAGCAATGTGCACGAAGCTACTACATGCTGTGTATGAAGAAGCGACACGAATACCTTGGGTGTATATCAACAAGCAAGAAGAGCGTCTGCATGGTTATGATGTCGATCCGTTTGCAATGAAAGCGTGCGACTTTGAGCACTTTTAAGTAAGTCACGCACAACACGAGCAGCGAGAGCATGAAGCTGGCGCCGTGGAAGGCCACGGTGAAGGCGGCGAAGYCGGCGCGCGAGCTCTCGGCGTTCAGGCGCAAGGTGCAGGACGCGTACGCGCGGCTGTAGTCGAGCCAGGAGCGCAGCAGCGCCACCACGGAGAAGGCGAGCGAGTGGAGCCACGCGTAACACACCATCAGCAGCGCGTCGCGGCACCGCATCTTGCTCGAGTAGCTCAGCGGGAAGACCACGGCGATCCAGCGGTCGATGCTGAGCGCCGCCATGCTCAGCATCGCGTTGGCCGTCAGGAACGTGTCCAGGAAGCTGACCGCGCGGCACAGGCAGTCCCCGAACGGCTGCTGGTCCTTTATTATCCCGAGCAGCGTGGACGGCATGTTCAACACGGTGATGAGCAGGTTGCAGAAGGACAAGTTCGTCGTGAAAATGCCCGGCACCTGCCTGCGTATCTCGCTGCTGTGCGCGAAACATAGCAACACCAGCAAGTTGGACAACAGCGAGACCGTCGCGACTACGACGATGAAAAGTGCGAGCAGGATCTCCGCCAAGTCCATGTCTCACTTCAGAAGTCCCGTTGAGGTGCGCCCAAGCCTGGTGATCGGAAACGCGTCGGAACGTCCATGATTCCTCATGAGTCTGCGTCTATTAGTGTTCAAATACTTCGGATTTATCGATTCGGGAAGAAGAAGAAGAAGAAGAAGAAAAAAAAAAGGTGGAATAATGCACAAGCTGAGTGAGCTGTCCAGAGTCCTGAAGCCCAAGGGTGCGCACACCGGTGTCTCGTTTTAAATCCTAAAGCTCCTAAAAGTTGCACGTAAATCTCTTGGGCAATGCATTTCTCAAGTAATTATGACAATATCATTTAAAGTGTGCTGCAGCGTTGAAAGTATATCCTCCCCAGGCTGCTCTTCCACCTTACTGCGTCCCTCTCAGAGCGAGCTCGCTGCGACTGTCAGGCTCACGAGCGTCTTGTGCTTAGATCATGCGCACACACCGAGCCATCGTGGGAGGCCACAGAGCAACAGGCATATTACTCCTGCAACTATTTACTATTAACAAAGTGAGCGGATATACTTATAGCACTATGCAAAATGTACTGTATGGTTCTGGTTATGACACAAAAACGCCTTTTAATGATTAATAACTAACTATGTTAATATTAATGTGTMATTGGTTTAATCACAGCCTAAGCATAATATTTCTCAAATCCTTCTATCCTACTYATTGTTATTATTATTACTMTTTATTTATTTATTTTAATGAATGAAGTGCATTGTCAACAACAGATCATAACATGTTCTTAGCTGAAAGRCAACTGGCCAGTAAAACTAGACTTATTTTTAGCTACTGATTGTTGGCACAGCTTAGAGCAGTAACACAATAGTTACAGAGTTAGTATTCAATTATCAATTATAACACCTCGTTTAGCMGTTTCAGAGTTTAAGCCAAGGTTTCCACTGTGAGTCAACAGGTTCCTGTGGAAAATGCAAKACCAGAGATTATAAAATTAGCCAGTCGATGGGTGCTAGTTTGCTATACTGCTGTCCAATAGTCCAAACAAAGTGCTGTTTGTAGAGCTAATGTACATGGTGTCCCAAAAGTATTCATACRTAAGAAAATTAACATGTTTTAATAAATGTAATTGTATCTACAAAAGATTCTCTATACAATTGTCATTTCTTTGTAAACACACACACAACATCATCTTATCCACTCATGATGAACTTGCATTAATGCATCTGGTGTTTGAATTSCTCATTGAATGCAATCCCTTAAATTAGCTTTGTGCTGAAACYTTTCCTGGTATACCATGCGCTTCATGTGCTTTCACAGATAAATATCAAGTGGACTTGTATCTGAGGATCTTGCAGGCCACTCTGTGTATACCGTATACTTTTAAGAAATKAATCACTTTACACACAAAATGTACAAAAGCACTTCTGAATAGGGAATTGTCTTGTTCAGTTATGTGATATTTTAGAGATCCCTAGAAACATCTACAGCACAATAACAGAAGTGATATCGGTTAGTGAAGTGATAACAGAAGTGATAACAGCTGCATAATTTTCATTAATTTAAAATAMGCATAATAGTGCAAATAATGCAAATAAGCAAAACCTTTGAATTACCTCTAGAATAACTGACRCCCTTCATGAAAATAGGGAAAATTAATAATCATGCAATGGGCGATTCACTTTTACACAGACATACAGGGAATATTTTTAGTTGAAGAGGACTTTTTAAAATAATATAAATTTTAACATTATCAGCACCAACACTATTTATATTTTGTGAAAACTCTCCTGCAGAGAATAACAGCACTAAGCTTTTTTCCTGTAATAGTTTTAAAATCAAACTGAGATGAAAACTCTCTTTTACACAATAATTTGTGTGTTTATTTGGATGTAAATTTGAGGTCTTTCCATTCTTGCAGAATCCAACTGTGGTTAGGACATAACCTCCTGGCTGAGGCAACCAGATATTTTTTCTGGCAGAGAGATGAATAACTGATGCTGTTACTTTTCACAAGCGCCTTTGGATCCCAAGCCACAAACATCCCCCACAGTCTCAGAGCATCAGTGACCCACCTTCTTATGTTACATTGGTTTGGGGACTTTTTCTTATATGCAGAAAAAGTGGCCATTTTTGCAAACATGATAATAGTGTGTGGGGGTTGACAACCCAGAGCATAACCAAACTGCAGAATACTGAGAACATCTTAAAGTTCTTAGTTGCCTTCCTCACCACCATGCTCAGGACATGGAAGTATGCACATGGTTACAAAACTGTGATATGTTTATGTTATATGCACAGTATATGGTCCCTGTATGTGTGTGGGCGATGTGACTTAAAAATCTGCTGCATTGTGGTTCTGATTATTATCCTGTTCATGTTACTGTGGTTAATGGACTTGAATATTTTTATGTATCTAAGGAGGCTTGTAGTGGGTGGAAGGTGTTATTTCTGAATTAATTTTGCAATCTTGAACTTGAATTTCTAAGTTACATATGATAGCTTTCACAACCTGGAGAACCACTTACGGTTTCCTGCTTAATTAAGCAGAGTGAATCTGATTACACACAGTATATACAAAGAAATTCACCTGCACCTTGTGGTGGACAATTTAATTGCAGTAAATACAGTAGAAATAGGCCAGTAATGTTTTCCTGTTTCAAGCAAAATTGCTTTTTGCTAACTGAGGCCATGTGCAAAGTGACAAAACTATAATTTTGTCAAAAATGACAAAATTATAGTTTTACTCCAGTGTCGTAGTATTTTACCAGTTATACAGATAAGATTTAGGATCTTTTCTAAAAACAAGAAAATGCATCAGAAACTTAACTACATTATATTTAATGTGTATAAATTGAGCATATATAAATCGAGTCATCTACACTGAGTGGAAAAATTCTAGGATCTATCATATGGTTTCAGTGAGTGTGCCAAGAACAATAGTTTCAGCCTGGGCATGATAGGCTGTATTCATGTACTTATAATAAGTTTTGCTGTATCATATCTTCTCATATTACCACCAAGTGAAGTATCCAAGTGAGGCAAATCTATTTTTCAGTATTTGTAACTGTAGCGGGTTTATGTTCTGCATCAAAGCTATTATTCTAGCCCTAGTCTTGCACAAACTGGCATCTTGATAGAATAAACCTAATGCTTAATGCTCTTTTATAATCAATTAATTTATAAATAAATATCTACCAGTAGATAGACTGGTATATTTACCATAGACTGGCTGTGCTAAATTGCCTATAGTTGTGAATATGGTGTGWTCCTACTATGGGCCATAGATCGACTTCAACCCTAAGTAAGATAGTGTGAAGCTGAATGAATGACAGTAATGTTTGTGAGTGCACAGACAAAATAGTTGGAAACCTGTTTAATTCTGGTTTAAGTATAAACCTAACAAGAATAAACCAATCACTATGTTCTTGCTGGTTTTTTGTCTCCTAAATGAGGTCAACTGGTAGATTTCAWCATTCATACCAGATAGCTTCATGAATATTTGGTGGCATTTCAAACAAGCATCATTTAACAAAGCTARTGTTTATTTTTTTAACATCACTTAAATTTGGAGCAATGCTTATTAAAGTTAACAAATTTCATAACTAATGTTAATTAAGAACACTTAGATGAAAAAAAAAAAAACATCTAGTTTTAGCTAATACACAATGTAGCACAGCAGTATTACCACCAACCAACTTGAACAGGTGTTCCAGCACCTGTTTCATATGCTATGTGTAGGTTTGTATTCATGTGCAAAGCAGCACAGCTGTTTTAAAAATCTCGGGGCCCCATCATGACCTGGCTGAGGTAAGTGTAGAGTAGAGGGCAAATAAGCCACTCATAGAACAAGACAGAAGCACAGCGTAGGTGTGGGCAATTATTTGTCTGTGTGTGTGTGTGCTTACATGCCAAAAAGCATTATTGATACATCAGCCCCCGTAATCAGTGTTAAACACACACAGCGAGAATTCCCCTTTTTTTWAGAGTCCTTGACACCACAGGTTTATATCATAGAAGAATAATCATCTTCATGCTCCAGCTTCACACAGTAATTAAAGTCCATACCTGCTCTTGAAGAGATATATTAGGAGTGTTAAAGGCACACAATAGCCTTGTTGTTCCCTTCTGTGTTTCATGGCAAGTTATAAGGGAGGTGTTATTTGTGAAGCAGTGGAGCCACTAAACAGAGTACTGTTTGGCAAACAAACAGCGTGAAATGGCTGCCGTGAGACATCTCCCAGCTGGCGCAGGTACGATCAAAGAGTTATTGTGAGTCATGTTGCCATGGAAACGCCGAGTCTTGTGAGGTATTGTCCTTTGGTGAAATGGCAGAGGATTAAAATAACTTCCCTGATAGCACTAAAGCCCAAAATTCAATGTTCCCTTGGGTCACCTTTGCTAGTGGAAGTGATCCACCTGCACATCATTGTGCCAGAGCCAAATGAAACAGAAGACGCTTACCAAATAAGGTAATTTCCTCTGTGTGTGTGTGTGTGTGTGTGTGTGTGTGTGCTTAAGTGAGATGGCTCTTGTCTTGCATCTAAGTTTTCACAGTCACACATCCCACATCCCTTTAAGTAAATAGCACATTCCTGTCCAAAGGCAGTCCCACACAAGCTTGAACTACACTTATGCAATCAAGTTCAACTGTGGGACTGTCTTCATGATAGGAAAAATGTTGCTTTGGGAGCAAAGTTGCAGTTCATTCTAAATGTGTCACTGTTTGGAGGCAGCGACCATTTTCGTTCATCATTTTGAAAAGTGTTTACTGGAGAGTCCTTTTTTTTTGTTTTGGACTTGTTTTCAAGCCTTTCAATAACAGATTGTGTAACCATATTTTACAAAAATGCACATCCCCGGTGAATATGAGCAACTTTTWATTTTCTTTTAAATAGTGATATTATGAAGTGCATATTATTAAAGACACTGCTAATAATTTTATAGTTGCATACAGTCAAGCTTGCTTCATGGGAATGAATGATTTGGCTCATTGCAGGAGACTGATGGCCATGGCATAGTCAACCTTTGCTTTAGTCATGGGGGTGCTTCTTTCATCCTGATGCCAAAAAAGAGCCGGTCAGGGAGTAGGATGGAAGGTCCATAAGATCACATCAATAAATCCTTTTCAGCTTAGTGCTGAGGAAAAATGGATGGACCCCCTTGGACCAAAACCAACAAAGAGGTCACATTTGAAAAGACTCTTTCTTATTTATTAATGCTCTAATACCCTGGCTGTATTCGTGGTMTTTACGAGTGACTCCAGCCATATGTTAAACAACAATCCAGTTTAAACTGGTATTCCCAGTTGTACAGGTTAGGAAAGTTTGAGGTTCATCTCCGAAGGAGTGGTTTGATCAGAGTCGGTCATATTTGCAATGCTGATATGCGATAAATAATTGATAAGACACCAGCACAGTTCAAGTGTCATGGCTCAGTATGGGCTGTTAACTTTGCTGCCAGATTGGCAGCTTGTCAAGACCAGCTGAGCTTTTTAAACAGCTCTTTGTATTTTCCTACTCCCCTGTTGCCTAAAAGAAAAAAGAAAGAAAGAAAGAAAGAAAGAAAGAAAGAAAGAAAGAAAGAAAGAAAGAAAGAAAGAGAATAAAATGTTGTGGTAAGCATTTTGTGTAATTTCATGGCTTAATTCTGATTAATTCAAATATATGGAACATATGGCTGCCAAAACATAGCTCATTAAATCTAT
>QMIH01001487.1:0-12026 GCA_003987875.1 Clarias batrachus
AGTAATCAGCGGAGAAGATGAGAAACAGGTGAGTAGACGGGGGCGTGGGAACGGAGGCATGACAGGCTGGGAAAAACATGAGCACATGAAGAAGTGACAGCGTGGGAAAATAAATAAATAAATAAACAGGTCGTGGACATGACACATGACACAGTTGCATGTGAACGTTTGAACGTGCAAATCCTCTTTCTCATTGGACGGGAAATTAAAGTCAGGTCTGGTAAAGCCGGCCACCTGTTAGCGTGCTAACCAAGTTCAAGGTGCTGTTAGCTTAAAGTCCGACAAAATGCTGAGCGACATGGCAGCCTCAACTTCACCGGCGGCTTGTCAGGTGGGAAGAAAGAGTAGAGATGATCAGGGGGGAAAAAAACACAGCCATGTCGCAAGACACGTGAAGACACGCCACCCTACAGTGTATGCCATGATAGATAGGTATAAGGTTAGGGTAAATGTTATCATGTGTTAGTGACTGCTTAGCCTTTGACACCAGCGGTAATCACCCCAGAGCGGCTCTCTCACTCTGTGTATCGTGAGTTAGCGTTAGTTACAGGTGATATTATCCACTGCAGACCTCTCGGTGGTACTCTGCAGGTGCTATTCCTGGGTCGTGGGTATTTATCTGACTGACGTTTGCCAACATGACAAGCTTTCTAAAATATCTACATGACATACAGTAACAGTCAAATATTTGGACACATGTGAATGTGAAAGTGTGTCCTAACGTCCTGGTACTGTATCTGAATCGAACATGTTTTAAATATCTTTTGTCATAAAGTCTTTAACATTTGACTGAGTTAAATCTGATAAGTTCCCTGTTACGTGTTTCATACTGTCACTGACTGTAATTTGAATGCATGAACAAAAATGTATATTTATTTCTTTTCCAGGTGCATGAAGTCTCTGACTGACTGAGTGAAATTCATCAGCAGGTGTTTATATACATCATACATACAATGTGATAAAGACAGACATTCTGTGGCTTTTCATAAAAAGGTCTAATCATGTAATACAGGAAAAAGGTCATGGAGAATGTTGTATAGATTTCATAGTAAAGCTAGGTGGATCGATGTTAATGCAGATCGCAGATCGCAGCTCGGATGGCAGATTTGCAGTTTCAGGGATTTTTAACAAATAAATGGAAAACGATTGTGTTTTAGCATGTAAACCTTCAGTTCTCTTAAAAGTTAAGGCTGTTTGGCATGTTCATTAAGGTAACAAAATGTTTACTCTCTGAAGGTGATATTTCTCGTTTACTCTTTCTCTTCATACATTGTTAAAAACAGCTTTATTTTTATAGACATATTTCATTAGTTTTGTCACCAATTTGACAAATATTTGTATGTGAGATTTTACATTTCTACCACCGAGCTGAGACGAGATGCATACTTAATTATGATAGAGATCGTGTTTCGTGAATAATTTACTCAGGATGTGTATGAGACATACGTTAAGGTATAGTATAGTAAACTATTCCTCAGTACATGAGGAGTAACACCAAGAGAATGTGGGTTATGTCTATATGAATGGGTATTTGTTAATAGATTCAGTTTACAGTGACAGTGTGTTGCATGACCTTGCAACACAAACGATGAACCAAGAACATTGTGTCAGAAGAACCAGAGGACACTGGAATCATAACTAAGGGGTAAAAGTTCTGGCTGGTCTGGGTATTGTTTCGAGGGCTTGCTGCATGCTGGTTGGCCTGACGTACGCAGGGTCTTTCTTATCCCAAAGAGCTCAAGTACACATTTGAGACTTTTCAGAAACTGTTCTTGGAGATGGACTGTGGGAGGATGTCTTCGAAAGGTCTCAGCATTAAAAATAAGCAGCTTCTTGCTTAATTCAAGGCACCCTTGCCGAATCGGGAATCTTTAGCTCCTCTTTAAGAAATGTTATATTTTTGTAAACTCGAGCAAAGATTTTTAATAAATTTTGACTTGAAAAACGAGCAAGTCTTGGTATACGAATATCATACATCACGCTTCTTGTTTTGATGCCGAATGTCACATGATCACAACTGAGGCAACGTTTTTTCTCTCCCTTGCGTTGTGGAATTGTGGGTAATCGTCTCCCCTGCTGGGTCTTAGTGCTCGTCCTTCACTGGTATAATCAACATCCGTGGATGCGTGTACTGTTTACTATAACACTGTGACCATGTGTGTGTGTGTTAAACATCTTTTATTTTGTGTGTGTGTGTGTGTGTATATACAGTGCATGTGTACTGTTTATTATAACATATGTGTGTGTGCGCGTGTAAAGCAAAGTCTCATTAGAGAGGTTAAAGATCCATTTTCTCTCTCTGTAACGGCCTGCACTTTGTGTCCGCGCACATCATTAGACACCATGACTCTTCACACACACACACACACACACACACACACACACACACACACACACACACACACACACACACAGCAGTGATTCCGTTAGTCTGCGCTCAGTCAAGTGACATTACAACAACTCATAATTTACTATATTATTACTAAATGTGACATTATTCAGCTATTGCTTTTGTCACAATTGACTGAATGTTTTGATTAAATTTGAATTATTTATTTAATGCATTTTAATCAAACTTTTGGCACTTTGTTGTTTTTGCCACAATACAAAAGTGTTATGTATGACACAGACTGTAAATATGGTTATACACATTTTTACAAGGAAGATCCTCATGTTCAGAATTGTGTTATCTGATCTTCTGATCTCTGATTATTAAGATCACTCATAGGTGCATGTGGGATTTCTCAGTAGCAGTTCTACAATCACCTGAAAATTCAGTCTAAATAAGCGATAAGCAGTGTCTCTGATTAAGATGCGTCTCCTCTGATGTCCTGCATTGTCTCAGGTGTTGCATTATGTGTTTGGGTTGTCTAAACGTCTCAATGTTATTTGGTAATGTCCACCGGGACCCTGTACTAATCACAGCTGAGGTAATAAAAAATAATAACTACTCTCATCTTCGTGGCTTCATGACTCGAGCAGACACTGAGGACGGATTCCCGACTCGTTTTATGAGGACTGTCATTATCACTGTTTCTCACTCACACAGGTTCATTTCATCTGAACTGTAGGTTCTTTCTCCATTAGAATGAAAACTGAAGCAGGTACTAACATGTTAACCAATCATGCTATCGGACACCACGCCCTAAACACAGATCGCCCTCACACCTGAGTTCATCCGAGGAGACAGCTCCTCACTGCAGCGTTCACACCAGATCAGACCACAGATCAGCTTGACGCTAAATCAAATTTCTCTTTTGTCTTTCAGTCATTTTTGAACGTTTTCAGACGAAATCTTTAACTACAATGACTAATAGATACATTATACTGATCAGACACAGGAACAGAAGTGGAAGCCAGTGCAGGGAATACAGGGTTGGTGTGATGTGGTTATGTTTATGAATATTAGTCAGCGTCCGAGCTCACAGCCCTGTGCCCTGATCCTCATCCTCAAGCGAAGAACCCGCCATCTGGGATAAGTATAACTGTACTGCTGAGAGCAACTCAGGTCACGATTCCCTTATTCAGTAGATACTCCATTTAAAGCAAAGTCAGGATTATCCAGACAGGAGGACAGGTAGGCTTTCAGGAAGCCTCCTCTCTTTCTGTGACACAACGGATAAACAGGACGCCATAGGCAGGTACAGACGCTAGAAAAGGCGGCGGTGTCTTTGAATGTCCACTGGTAGTACAATCAGGCGAGTTGTTCATAGTATCCCGTATATTTAACAGCGTCAGACGATCGTACGCCAGCAGAGATGATGTATCATAAGAGACAAATAAAATAAACACAGGAATTAATAAAAACACGACAGAGTAGGACGGCGGCCCATACACAGCGTCGTGTAACATACTTTAGCCAGGCGCGTGAGTTGGACGTAAGGGTCCTTTTAAAGAAGAGGACAAACTCTTTTAAACTTTAAATAACGCTGACATCCTGCTCTCTCTCTCGTGTGTTTGGCATCAGTGTGAGATTTTGAGGTTTGTTGCGCCTCTGTGCATCTCGTGATAAACATTAAAGTGATGGGAACTTTCACCGTCCTTTTCCCTTCCCTTGTCTCTGAGTGCGAGTCTGGCTGCAGCTCAGTTGTTAGCTGTTAGCCACGCCGTCCATCACTGCAGCGCTCTGTGATCTGAGAGCGGCTGCAGCGCTGAGCTGCTTGCGGCCTGTCCGGGTCAGCACGGAAGAGAAAACAGTAAAGTAGAGGGAGAAAGAAAGAAAAAAACAAGTGCAGAGGGCCGAAGATTAAAGAGCTCAGGCTCCCGAACGCTCGGAGTTATTAATGCTGCAGGGACTAATTACACGTCCACTTCTGAGGAGCAATTTACCGTCAGATAACTCTGATCAAAGCTACAGAGAGAGAGAGAGAGAGAGAGAGACTCCCGCTCGGCTGACAGAACCCTGTGGTGGACTCGTATTCCCCATCAGGATGCAGTGCTGCACGTAACCCTCACAAAGCAAGTGCATTTATAATACTTCAAATCATGTTTACCAGTTTATTCCAAACGTGGCATACACACTAAAAACAGAACGGTTCCTCATGGGTTCTTTGGAGTGGTAAAGATCATACAGGTCTTCCTTTGACCTTTATTTAAACCGGAGAATCCTGATTCTAAACCTGAACTACTGTCAGATCTACTGTTAAACTGAACTAATCAACACTTTCTGGCCAATCAGGATGCAGAACTCAGCAGGTGTTTATTGTCCTGCAGTGGAACAGAGGTTGTAAAGGAAGTGGTTTAAGCAACAGTCATGTGGGAGTTCATAGAGTCGACTCATGCCTTTAACACACTGATAAAAGCTTGAATGAGATCACATGACTGTACAATACTGTTGTATTATAAAAAATAATATAAATATATATATTCTTTAATAAATAATAGTCAATATGTATTAATAATAATAATAATAATAATAATAATAATAATAATAATGGCTCATGCAGTTGAGCTTCTGGGTTCCTGATTGGATCAGCATCGGCATAAAACCGGATAACACCGACTACAACCGCTAGTCACAGAGTGAACGGTGGGATTTCTAGTTTGTTGTTATTGGTGTTTACCGAATAAATACAAAAGAAAACAAAGACAAAAACTGTACAGTTTACTTGCATGTAACAAATAGATATGATAAAATAAAAAACACTTGAATGTATTTATTTGTGTTGTTTGTTTGTTTATTCTTTTTTCATTCGACAGCCATATTTCTATCAGTAATATCACTTTTTAATTAAAAAAAATCTTTTTTACACTGATGATTGATTTTAAACTAATTTTGATGTTATGATTAATTTTAATGTTTTAGTTCATTATTATTATTATTATTTTATTTTTATTACATAGTTATCATTGAACTGCTCTTACCATTCAGCTAAGAAATAAAGCAAATAAATGAGATCTAGGAGAAGCTGCTATTTTAAAATAAAGACACGGTATGCTAATTATGATAAAATCTGGAAGAAAAACAAAAGTCAGTTCTGGTCAGGTAACACTCCATTAGTATGAAATGAGTCAAGTCAAGTCAAGTCAATTTTATTTATATAGCGCTTTTAACAATTGACATTGTCGCAAAGCAGCTTTACACAATAAAAAGAAGTAAGTTTTTATGCAATGTGTGTGAATCAAAATGATAAGATTGTCCCTGATGAGCAAGCCGAGGGCGACGGTGCTGAGGGAAAAACTCCCTGAGATGGTAATAGGAAGAAACCTTGAGAGGAACCAGACTCAACAGGGAACCCATCCTCATCTGGGTGATAACGGATAGCAGGGATTGATCAGCATAATAATGTGTACTGGAAGTTCAGTGTAACAGGAGATGTGTTAAAATTAAATTAAAAGGAGTCCAGTTTGTTCCTGGAGGCTCAGGTAGACTGTAGGAGATTCCAGTCCTGAGCTATCGAACAACTGAAGTCGCAGGTCCCCAGAGCATCAATCGATGATAGGACAGTCTTAAAGGAAACCATCCCCAGCCACCATACGAATCCAGGCAGACCACACGGGGCATCCATGCGACGAGATCTCCAACCAGAAGCAGGACTCCAGGACGGGTTAGACGGCTCCAGAAGGCAGAGGGGTCTGGATCACTGGCAACTCAGGAGCGAACATGTATAGCTCGACAGAGAGACAGAGAGAGGGAAAGAAGAGAGAGAGAGAGGAGAGGGCAGAAAAGGAGAGAACAGAAAATAAGGAGAGATGGCAGTTCGGTCTGGTCACAGTCAACATGTATAAGGTGAATGTATATTAGTGCAGAGTGCAAGCAGGGACTCCGGCAGGACTAACTATAACAGCATAACTAAAAGGGAGATCCAGAAGGAAACACAGACATGAGGGGGAACTGAGATGTAAAGCAACCAATAACCTCACCGTCAACAAACCTGAGTGATCAATGAGAGTGGGGAGGACAGCATCTAAACATACCAGTTCACCAGAATACTCGACGTCCATGAGTCCCCCAGATCTGCTCCTTTAATGACAAAACAAACATTCCCAGCCGTTATACAGGTAGTTCCCTTTTAAATATTTAAAGTATCTCGGATTCTTTAACCACTAATATCACAAATGTGACACTTTAAGTTCATCATTTAAGAGTGCTAAACTCTGCCTGCCTGGTGTGACCTGCGTTCTGGATTAGATTACAAGGTTCCACTCAGGAGTGTCAGATGATGTGATGTGATGTGATGTGATGTGACATGCGGCGTGAAAGTGTAACTCTCATCATTCTGCCTCTCAGATCTCCGTCTCATGGCCTTTCATGAGGAAACAGTCTATTTTTGGAAAACTGTGCAATTAAAGTGCACTCAAGTGAATCCAGAAGGAGGAGTGGAACATTCCAGCACTCCTTGTGGGCCGTGTACACACACATGCTGCTGCTCGTACATCACGTAACAAATTCAAGTTAAAATGGCATAAAATGTTTGTCCTGAAACAACTTTATAGAACAAATCTCCCCAAATATAGATAGATGTATATGCTTAAATATGATGCGCTAATAGCATGATGAGTTTCACAGAGAACAGTGAGGTGAGAGAACGGCCAGACTGGTTCAAGGTCTCAAATAACATCTCGTTACACCCGAGGTCTGCTGAAGAACACCTCTGTACACACAACACGTTCAACCTTGTTGAAGCAGAAGTTCCATACCAGCAGGAGGCCACACCGGGTGTCGCTCCTGTCAGCTAAGGACAGGAAACTGAGCCGACAGGTCACATGGGCTCACCAAAATCAGACAATAGAAGATCAGAAAAACATTGCCTGGTCTGATGAGTCTCGATTTCTGCTGCAACATTCAGATGGTCGGATCAGATTTTGGTGTAAACAACATGAAAGCATGGATCCATCCTGCCGTGTATCGTATGGAAAATCAAAATGTTTCCTGGGATGTGACTTTAAGGGCACAGAGTTCCTGTGAGGATGCTACAGGTAAAATGAGAACGCCCTCTGAAGCACGTCTCATGTAGTATTCAGGAAGTGGAGTGTACTTAGCCAAGGGCCAGTTGCACCGTAAGGAGTTAGCATCTTCATCCTAGGGACTCGCCATTTACAGCACACACGGCAGGGGAATATTTAACCCCACTGATCAATATTTCAGCATCTCGTCTCTGCGTGAGTGAAAATGGAAGACTTGAGCATGTGGTTTAAAGTGCAATCTTAATATTTAATGAGAGACAAAGAAAAAATTAACCCACCATCCTCCTCATGCTAATGCTAATGCTAAGGCTACGCAATAATCACAGGGATCAACCTGGGATGTTAGCATGGATCAAATGTGTGTAAAGGAAGCTGAAAGAGCAGACCATAATGCCTCAAATGACTTCTTTTGGAGTTTTTCTTTTTGTCAGAAGAAGAGACACTTCACAGGAGAATGATACGGTACCTTAAAACAGGAGCAGAGCCATGGATTATGTAGACGTTTAGCCAGAGAGGATAATTGTACAGCACAGGACAGTTGGAGCAAAGTACAAATCAAGGCGTCACACCGCATCCGAGTGATGTGTAAGAGTGTAATCTGAAGCTAAAAGTTCGAGATTAGAGTGATTAAAGCTTGCTGTGTGTGGTGAGGTTCTTCTGATCAGGCTGTGTATGATCTATCGTTCCTGACTCAGGCTTATGTCTGATCTCCACGACTCACTGGACTCAAATTTTTCATTTAAAAACAGCTAAATTAATGAAGTTAAATTATTTCACTAAATTCAACCTTTATTCAAAACAGACAAAATATGAGAACAAAACTGTCTAATACCCAAGTTCTACATGGTGGAGAGAAAAAAATGGCATTGGCATAAAATTTGCATTAGCATAAATCTAAACAACACAAACAATAAATAAGCATAAATCTGAAACATCTGGATAATAACCTATCATAAATTTGAAATATATTGAAAATAAACTAGCATAAACCCAGAAACTACTAAGTCTAACTTAAGACTAACTTAAAGCTGAAATCTAAAGTAAAAAACAAAACAAAACATATAGTATTCTAGCACTAAGGTTACTTAAAATTTTTAAATCTTTAAATTTAGTATTTTAAATAGGATACAACTGGCATAAATCCTTGATGTAAAATAGCTAGGATTAGGGTTAGGACACAGCTGGCATACAGCTAGAAAAGTATTAACTAGCATAGAGCTAGAAACTAGAAAGTATAGCATCAGTACTAAACTAAATCAAGATCAAGATCAGTACTAAATTAAAACAAGAATCTGTGAAATATAAAACAAACACAGAGCTAAAATGTACAATGGTAAAACCACCATAAATAACTGGCATTTATGGGGTATTAACCACGAGCTCTTCGAACTACAAAATGACTTAGGGAATAAATCTGGAAGTTTAAAATAAAATAATTAACATAGATCTGGAAAAATAAATGAATGGACAAATGAATAAGTAAGTAAATTATCACAACTCAATACTAAGTTTGTAAAAGTACTAAATTAGTATACAGCGGAAATCTAGAAAATATAAAACTGGCACACATCTGGAAACCTCAATGTATAAAATTAACATAAATCTATAATGTAAAGTATATAATCTACCATAGAGCTTAAAAAAACCCTACAACAAAAACTAAACAAACAAACAAACAAACAAACAATAAAAAAAAAAACTTGGACAAATCTAAACTCATAGTAATATAAATATAAATATAGAATGTAAATGTATAAATTTTACAAATTTGAAAATTCTGAAAGTTTAAGCTACACTGTAAAACCCAGCAACTTAAGATAAGTCAAACGTTTTGAGGTAATAAGTTTCCTTAATTGTTTTGAAGTAGATAAACCTAATTGTTTTAAATTAAGTATACTTAATACATAAGGACAGATGAGCTCAAATTAACTCAAAATTATTTATTTGAATAAATTTTTTTGTTAATAATAAACAAGCTCAATTAATTAAATTTATAAAAATTTTTACATATTAAATGTTTGTTATATATTTTTAAGTATTCAATACTTAAAATAGTTAATTCCCTAAAACATATTTTGTTAGTCTTTCTGGCTGCAAGGGCTCGCCACAGCGGACCGTCCGTTCCGCACATTCAAGCTTGGTTTTATGTTGAATGGCAGGTGAAACACCTCCCACTGAGCCACCAGTGCCCCAACTTCCTAAAACATACAATTTATATATATATATATATACTGTATATAAGTAAAAAAAAAATCCTTAAGAAATATTACCTCAAAATTTACATTCAGTAACAAAATCTCATTCTTTAAACATTAGAAATAAAGACTTTTTAACTCCATATGCAGAAGCAAATGTTTTACTTTTCTATAGAAATTCAACATTTAAATCAAAATGAACGTTCCATGCTCATGCATTAACATCTTACCATTAGCTTTAAAAAAAAAATAACAGAAGTGACACAATATGTAGAAGCTACAGAAATATACAACAGAATAGTTTTTGCTCTTATACAAAAAATAAATATACAAGAACACAAAAATATCTGTGTTTTGGAAAATTTTAAGTCCTGACTTAGTGTTACAATATAATGTATTACCAGATTAAAACCACTAAACAAACCCCAGCAACCACAGAAATGATTGGCGATAATATTTCCAAAGAAACATGTTGCGGCAGCGGATACTGCATGTATTGCAACGGCTATTTTAATTACCGTTTCCAAATGGTGGCGCGCACGTTTTCAAATTGTAATTCGCTGTTAATTGTAGTATTTTATGTAAAACATTAAATAATCTGACATGTCATGATAGACTAAATGTTAAGACAATTAATTGCTGTTTTTAATAACAATAATAATAATAGTACTAAAAGTCTGGTATTGAGATTATGTCATTTGAAAGTTATAGTTAAAAATTTTGAGTTGAATGATGTCAACTATTTTATTTGAGTCATTGGAAGTCAAAACACTTACAAGATTTAAGTTGAATGAACTGTTAATCAATTTTAAGTACAATTGATGTATTTTTTAATGAGTTTGTTATACTGTTAGGGAATACAGTGTAGCATATAGAGTAGGTGGAATCTTCAAAATATAAAACTTACATTAATCTGTAAACGATTAAGTATAAAACTAGCATAGACTGGCATTCTAAAATACATACAGACTAACAGAGCCATAATACATAAAACTAACATTACTTCAGAAAAATAGAATTAACATATAATCTCAAACGTACTTAAGTAGCATAAATCTCTAGAGAGTATAAAAATAACACCAATCATTTAGTTATGATTTATGATTGATGATGATTTAGTCATGCATAATCTACCATCTAACTAAATCATCAGCATACAAATGAAAATTACAAAACATGAATCTAAAATGAAACTGGAATTTACAATTGATAAAACTCGTAGAAATACAAAATCTAAAAAATATATCATTCTGGAATTAACAAAGTTCGAAAGTAGTGTAAAACTAAAGTCTACAAAGAAATTACATCCCAAAACTTATAAAAATACAAAATATAACCCTATTGTTGTTCATTAATCTAAAATGTACATCATTAGAATAGACCTGGAAATTACAAAATATACAACTAGAAAAAAAAGCATAAAATGTACAAAGTTAACATATAGCTGGGACATAGAAAATATAAAACTTAGAGTCTAGAACAATAATAGATAATTTACTGCCCTGCCCCAAAACACACGTTTGCCCCTGATTATGGACTACATTCATCATGGCGTGGTTTCAAAAACCCATCATAATATTTATTCTCCTCCAGAGATTCCAACTTTACAGTTTTACACAATGGCCTGTTTGGATTTAAATATGTAAACACTTAACAGTCTTTGATTTATTTATTATAGTCTTTGTATAATTGCTGCAGTGATTAATGTGTTTCAGCTGCAACAATTTTTTGATCGTAACTGGTGCAGTGAGGAGATTCCAGTTGCTCCCATCATGCATAGCGTCCACTGTACAAGCCTCTGGAGACAGTGTTATGATCTGGGGTCGCTTCAGTCGCTCAGGTCGAGACTCAGCAACGTCATGTGGAGATCAAATGAAGTCACATGACCACCTGAATGTACTGAATCACCAGCACATCACGGCCATATTCCAGGACACGGAGTGTGAGAGAGCGGCTCTGGGAGCATGAGAGTTTATAACTATAAGCAGCTAGAGTCATACTCGATCAGATATAAAACTAGGACAGGGCTGGTGTCAACCTGAAATAAATCAGAATTAAATACTGCTAACTTCATGTATTCTGTGTGTTTGTATGTTTTACTTGTAGAGACTTGTGCTCTGGCTCATGGATGAACACAGTTCAGTCTCTCTCTCTCTCTCTCTCTCTGAGATAAACACACAGTGCAGATGAAAATACTCGGCCCTGACGGAGTTTTTAATTTGTGAACGGTTTGAGGCTTGCTGTTGGGTCAGGAGCAGGACACCAGGACTCCTGTTTACTGTCCAGCCACTGAATAACATCTCTGATCACACACACACACACACACACACACACACGCACCCACACACACACACACACACATGCACACCCACACACACACACACACATGCACACGCACACACACGCACACACACACACACACAC
>QMIH01001487.1:36597-88992 GCA_003987875.1 Clarias batrachus
CGAGTTTTCTTTCTTGTGTTCTTTCGCCCAAACGCGTCTCTTCTGCTTGTTGCCTGTCCTTAGCAGTGGTTTCCTAGCAGATCTTCTACATGAAGGTCTGATTCACACAGTCTCCTCTTAACAGTTGTTCTAGAGATGTGTCTGCTGCTAGAACTCTGTGTGGCATTGACCTGCTCTCTGATCTGAGCTGCTGTTAACCGCCGATTTCTGAGGCTGGTGACTCAGATGAACTTCTCCTCCGCAGCAGAGGTGACTCTTGGTCTTCCTTTCCTGGGACGGTCCGCATGTGTGCCAGGGTCTTTGTAGCGCTTGATGGTGTTTGTGACTTCACTTGGGGACACTTTCAAAGTTTTCCCAATTTTTCGGACTGACTGACCTTCATTTCTTAAAGTAATGACGGCCGCTCGTTTTTCTTTACTTAGCTGCTTTTTTCTTGCCATAATACAAATTCAACCTCTTTGAATGAGAAGGTGTCTCTGTGGAATGTCCCACTCTGAATCCAGATGGTTTGGGATGAATTAATACAAAGTGAAAAAGTTGCATGAAAAAGCAATCCACAGCTAAATCAGGATTGAACTGTGATTGAACACACTTTTTGGAAAGCTGAGTTAAAGTTCACTTTCCACACCCAGGTCTGTTGAATCAAGAAATCACTTAAATAGAACTTGTCTGACAAAGTGAAGCACAATAAAAATAAATAATGATAAATAACATCATGCTGCAATCAAAAGCAATTCAAGAACAGAAGAGGAAAAAAAGTAAATTAACATGCACCAGTCTATAAAGATTTACCAAGCCATCTCTAAGGCATTTATCATTCAACAGTATGAAAGAGACTGGGGCCCAAAATGGCATCCATGGAAGGTGAAAGCTGCTGTTGACCAAAATGAACACAAACACTCATTTCACATTTGTCAAATAAAATATCTTGATTATCCCCAAGACTTTTGAACAAATACTCTGTAAATGTATGAGACATATCTAGTTTAAAACTAACATCATTCTATTTATTAAAAAGAACATCATACCAACAGTAGGACATGGTACAGATGTTGCCATTAAGAGTGCACGTTTTTCCCCGCAATTCGTTGCGCGACATGCTGCGAAATCCCAAGCGACATTCGTGAATTTAAATAAATGGGTTGTGCGTCACTGAATATCCGCCAGATGTCACATGAAAGGACTTTATCTAAAAGCCAGACCAAGTACAATGAAGAATTGTTTATAATTAGTCAGCTTAAAATGTCTCGGGTTACTTTGTTGTAACCCTGTTCACTGAAAAAGCGGGAATGTGATGCTGCCTGAAAACGCTATTGGAACATGTCTTTGTTTAACTGGTTGTGAAGCCTGTGTGTATCAAACACGCCAAATTCCGGATTATATAATCTCATTCAGATGATGTCATCTGATGAGGTGCACCTGCGGGTTATAAATAGGAGTGAACCGGAAACATCCTCAGGTAAATTTTTGTCTGAAAGGATGTCTGGCCATGACAGCAGTGCGGCATTGGATTATCCCCAAGACTGACAAGCAGCATCTCGTTCCCGCTTTTTCAAAGAATAGGGTTACAACAAAGTAACCTGAGATGTTCCCTTTCAAAAACTACACTCGATGCTGCGTGAAAATGCTATGGGAACGAAAATACTGCCACCGCCGCACTGCAAGTGTCCGGACCCCCAGGTTGTGTTGCGTGTGCACACAATAGCCAAAGAAGTGAAAAGGTGAATAAGTGACATGGTGGTGCTGAAGTCATTCACCAGGGAACAACTGTGACACGCTCAGAGTATGACATCAGCGTTGATTCCAGAGTTGATCCTCATGTCCCCTGTAGTTGACTATGGCTTTTTTTGTGTTTGAAGCAGAGGCTGATGTGCAAATTCCCAAATAACTCAACAGTCTCAGACATAACTTTGGTATGCTGCCTTGAGGACCTGCGAGCCTGGAGTAGCATGGACATCCAAACTATAAAATCTGACAAATGTGTGCGGAGAGGACCAACCAGCTGCATCACACACTTGCTGCAGGGGCACACCTCTTGCAAGAGTAATTGATGAGGCAATCCCCCAGGTTGAATGAGTCCTGATTCCTAGAAGCAAAGTGTGACCATGTGCCTCGTAGGCTAGGGCAATAGCATCTCTCACCCAGTGTGACAGCGTTTGTCTAGTGTCAGCCGCCCCCCGGTTGCAGCCCCCATACCAAATGAAAAGCTGCTCTGACTTATGCCACTGGCTAGTGCAGTGGATGTAAATCTGAAGAGCATGTACTGGACACAGTAAGTGAAGTCTTTCCTGCACTGGAGCCGTAAAAGGCGGAGGACAGAAGGCTTTGAGAACAACTGGGTGCATGGTCAAGAATGGAACTTTCAGAAGATAGTTCGGGTGAGGATGCAGAATAGCTTTGACTAGCCCAGGGGCAAAGTCTAGGCAGGATGGGGAGACTGACAAAGCCTGCAGATCATCAATCCTCTTCAGAGAAGTAATGCCCATAAGAAAAACCAGCTTAAGAGTCAGGAGCCTGACAGGCGAAAGGGGTGTCAATCAGACCTTCAAGCATAATCGCTAAGTCCCAAGAAGGGGCCCTCACTCTAGTGGGCAGCCTCAGTTGTTTAGCTCCATGAATAAAGTGGGTAACTAAAGGGTGCTTTCCCACAGAAACCCCATCGGTCAGAACATGACAAGCCAAAATAGCAGCTACACACGTTCTGAGAGTACTAGGGCATAAGCTAGAGGACAACTTTTCTTGCCATGCACCAACTTTCAAATACACTCCATTTGAGGGCATAAATTCTTCTAGTGGAGGGAAGCCTGGCACTTAGAAAGGTTTCAATTATGCTGCCTGGAACACCAGCATCTCTTAGTTGGTCCCGCTTAGGGGCCAGACATGAAGGTTCTATAGCTTGGACCGGGGATGAAATATTGTCCACTGTGTCTGAGACAGAAGATCCTTCCTCACTGAAATCACACACGGTGACCCATCGAGGAGAGATATTAGATCTGAGAACCACATTCTGTTCGCCCAATGGTGCGCTATGGATAAAAGGTGCAAACCCTGTTGACGGACCCTCGCCAGGACTCCTGAGAGCAGAGCTATTGGAGGAAATACATAAAGGAGTAATCTGGGCCACGTATGGGCCATCAGGTCCAGACCCACGGGAGCTGGATGAGTCAGAGAGTAGTAAAGGGGACAATGTGCTGTTTCCACCTCTGCTACATAAGATCTTTCCCAGATCTGACTACTTCAGGATGGAGTTTCAGTTCCCCATGTGTCACAGCAAGTCTGCTCCCACGTTCGTATTCCCCGGAATGTAAATCGCCCTGAATGACAGGAACTTGTCCTGTGCCCAAAGCAGAACCTGGTGCGCTAGCTTGCTCAAGCAGCGCAAAGGCAGTCCGCCCTGGCAATTTATGTAGGAGACTACCGTAGTGTTGTCCACCCGCACTAGGACATGGAAGCTTCTAAACTGCTGGAGGAAGTGTTTCATGGCCAGAAATAGAGCCATCATTTTGAGGCAATTGATGTGCCATGCAAGAAGATGACCTCTCTGTCTCCCTTGGGCTGGACGGTCATCTAAGACCACACCCCAGCCCGTGAGGGAAGCTTCTATCATTAGCATCTTGTGACAACAAGATGGACCTAAAGTGGGACCCAAAGTCAAAACCTGTTGTCTGAACTACATAGAAAGGGTACGAAGCCCCCGGCAGGAAACTCTTATTAGGCTCTGGGGATTGGCCCTTGAATGAAATCCCCTGGCTCTTAGCCACAACTGAAATGCTCTCATGTCCAGAAGAACCAAAGGTATCACTGTGGACGCAGCTGCTATGAGACCTAAAGATCTCTGAAAGTGACGACTAGTCACTTTCTGACCTAGCTTGATTTCCTTGAGAGTGTTGAGGATGGATTCGACATGACCGGGAGACAGCTGTGCCCGCATTGTGATCGAATACCACGTGACACCCAAATATGTTGTCCTCTGAGCAGGAAAGAGAACGCTTTTCATGGCGTTGAGTCTCAATCCTAAAGAATGGAGTTGAGCTAGGACGACATCCGGATGTCGAAGAGCTAGCTCCTGAGACTGAGCCAGAATCAGCCAGTCGTCTATGTAATTCAAAAAACGGATGCCCTGCAGTCGTAAAGAAGCCAGAAATGCAGCCATGCATTTTGTATATTTGCAGGGTGACAGAGCTAGGCCAAATGGAAGGGCCCGATAATGGTAAGCCTCGCCCCTGAAAGCAAACCTCAGGAACTTTCTAAATGGAATCAAGAAATACTAACTATAGTAGCCTGACTCTCTGTCTGGGAGGGGAACATGTTCCATGGCCCCTTTTCTCAGCAAAGTCTGTAATTCCTGAATCAACAGGTGTGCTCGTTCCGGTTTCATGCTGAATCCTGAAGCCTCTATCTACAGTCCTTCGTACCCAAGGAGATATGCCTGGCAGTAGTTTCCATGCTGCCAGTTTCCCCAAAAGGGCACAAGTTTTGACACTTCGGCTAGATGGGGGGCTGTTAGATGTTTGGCATCCTGAAACGTGACAGGAGCACCCAACATTTCTTTCGGTGCTCCCCACAACACCCCCACGGTCCTGAGCACATAAGCCTCAGGACTTCTTTTTTGCTGAGAGAATGCTCCTCAGGTCCAGTCTTCTTGAGACAGATTGCGAAGAGCGACAAGCCCCACCCCAGTCTCCACGAGGGGGTGTCTGGCTGGTCACTCTCTGCACACCCTCTGCGCCTCACACCTTGTGAGAGCCAGACCTGGTCGGGAAGACACATCTCAAAGACCTGGTCATATAGTTTCGCCTCCTGAAACCTAGTGGCGACAGAATTAACAGCGTTGCCAAAAAGGCCGGAAAGCGAGATGGGGGCATTAAGGAGGACAGCACGATCCTTATCCTTAATGCCCGTGAGGTTTAGCCACAGATTCCTCTCTGTGGACACCATGGCAGCCATAGAATGGCCAATAGCACATTTTTTATTTCAATACTCACTCTCACTCATCATCTATACTGCTTAATACTGTACTCCTGGTAGGCCTGGAGCCTATCTCAGGAGACTTAGGGCACAAGGCGAGGTACACCCTGGACAGGGTGCCAATCCATCGCAGGGCACACACACACTCACACACTACGGGCAATTTGGGAACGCCAATTAAACTAACCTACATGTCTTGGACTATGGGAGGAAACCCACCAAGCACAGGGAGGACATGCAAACAGAGAGGGGAATCGAACCTGGACTCTGGAGGTGCAAGGCGACAGTGCTAACCTCTACACCACCGTGCCACCTTGATTCAATACAGTTTTATTAAATATAGAATATAGAAGACTGTATATGGCAACTGGTCACTCAAAGTCTTTGCAAAAGTAAGTATGCTTTTTTTTTTAAAAAAAGAGGAAAACTCGATCTTTTCTTTTTAAGGAGTTATTTAATTTTTTCTCTTATGTTTTTTGTTGCGGGCTGTGGGGTAGAATTTCCTAGCAACAGCATCTGAAATTGCTTGACAGAGATTGGAGGGTAGTGCGTTTTTCCCCCTGGAACAATCATAGTTCACCAAACCTTCCCAGTTCTGGTAAACATTGAGAGAAATCAACCTTTTAAACAAACCAACATAATATATATAAACTCTTGCTATGGTACTTTTACTACGCTGAAGTACCATTTAAAGCTATTTATTCATTTATYTTTTATTTGCTTACTCACTTAGAGAGATAATGTTTGATTTCAAATGTAGATTGACATGTATATCACCTTGATAATTAGCGAATGCTTTAGTAAAGGGCTCTAAACAGCGGCAATATGAATGACAATGTAATATTACAGAACATGCGAGTTGACCGTGCCCATGCACCGATCACAAACCATTAAAATGTTGGATATGAATTAAAATACCACAGATATATACAGTATATAATTCAAATCCAACGTTTTAGCACATTCTTAAATCCTCATATTCCGGTGTTTATGCAGTTGTTTGGTTATGTTCACCCATGGGGGGACACTATGATTATTCGTTATTTATTATCATGCTTTTCACTACTACTACTAATGATAATAACACTGAATGGAGAGATCAGTCAAAGAACTATTATCATTGCATTAGAGAAGAAAATGAAGAATAAATACATATCAGTATTTAAAGTTTGAGCTTGACACGTTTATGAGCTCTGTCGCTTCCTGTCAATGGGCGCCTAAGAGAGAGAACACATTTTTGGCTTCAGTAGACACACAATACTTCAGATAGAAACACGACTGCCCCCTACAGGTAATGAACGGCATTTTCACAGTTTCCCGCGAGCTGCTACAGAAGCTCGCTCGCTCCGGTAGAGTTGTGTTGTTAATTTATGTTGTTGCATGTATGTAGCACCTTGGTCCTGGAGGACCATTGTTTCGTTTCACTGTGTACTGAACTGTATATGGTTGGAGTGACAATAAAAGCCTACTTGAGACTTGAGACTACTTCTTGATGCCCTCCTTGATAACATGTAGCGCAGCCACATAATAGGTTTTAATAAAGCTGCCAATCATTTTTTATATGCTGTTATATACTTATATAGTGCTCCATCAGTGATGTTTTGATTCCATGTTTTTACTCTTTCTCCAAATCATGAGAAGAATCCTGGTGACAGAAGTTGGCCAGGTGATCATGTTTAAAGAGAAGCGCAAATATGCAGAGAGGCCAAAGCTCCATGGTTGTTTATATGTATACAACCAGTAGACTGTGAATCCTTCTGTCTCTTTGCAGATGCATAAAATTGGATTACTCACTATTAGGACAGTGTCACAGGACATCATCCTCCCGGATTAACTCATAAAGCTGACGAAGCCGATACAATACTCCCGAACTAACCCATTAACTCCATTACTAACATAATGATCTCCAGCCTTGTGCTCGTCAACATTCTCACCTGAGTTGACAAGACGATTACTTAGTCCCACTAAGTGCAAATGCTACAAGATGCTGCAACCATCCTGGTCAGGTGTGCCCTCAATTTTGACTAAGTCACCAACAGTGTCACTAGCAAAGCACCGCCACACCTTCTCCTCTATGCTTCACAGTGAAAGCCAAATGTTCAGGAAGCATCTGCTCAAAGACACTCACTCACACATGATCTATACCGCTTTATCCTGTATACAGGGTCGCAGGGGCCTGGAGCCTATCCCAGGAGACTTAGGGCACAAGGCAGCATTCACCTGGACAGGATGCCAATCCAAAACAAGGCACACACATAAACACAAACCTACATACTCAGTCAAACACTACGGGCAACTTGTGAATGCCAATTAGCCCAATTTGCAGGTCTTTGGATTGTGGAAGCTAACATGAGTACCTGGAGAAGCACACCAAGCACAGGGAGAAAATGCAAACTCTATGCACACATAGACAGGAATCAAACCTAGCCAGGAATTGAACCTGGACCCTGGATGTGTAGGGCAACAGTGCTAACCACTAAGCCATCACGTCACCACTAACAAAGACCCAGGGGTTTGAAACTAACTGTTGTCTAAAAACCTATTTAATCAGAACTGATACATCATACATCGCAGCAGAGTTTTCTTAATCAGCAAAACCAATGTAGCAAAGCTTAGAGCAACGCTAATGCACTAGTAATCCTCACTGACAGATGTGACAGGCGTGCTAACGGCTTGCTGATGTAAAGGTGTGTTACATTACACGTTTTAGAAAGAGGACAAAACCTGGGGTATTTGCTACCTCAGCACTCAGTGCCTTTTCCCAGGGTGTGTACGTGTGTGTGTGTGTGTGTGTTCTGACTTATGATCTTATGAGCTTTGGTTGTAATGACTATTAATTAATCAGTATATGTTGCAGAGGATGATTCATCACACTCGCTTTGTTGTGTGCAAGGGCAGAGAAGGCTTGTTTTTTTTTTGTTGTTTTTTTTTCCAAGAGATACATGTATGACATAAACAGTGCAATAAAAATACACTGTATGACCAAAAGTATGTGCACCCCTGCACTCCCATATGTGCCTGTTGAAAATTCCACCCCCTTTCCAGGTTTATGTCTCCTGTGTTTGCTGTTATAATGCACTTCACTCTTTTCTACTGTGGAGGCTGTACAGTACACTTGATGTTGGAGCATGGATGTTAATTCACACACTCTACAGGATGTCGAGGAGGCTCCAGTTCCAGTTCATCCCAAAGCTGGGGTTCAGTGGGGTTGAGTTCAGTCAGGGCTCTATGCAGGACACTCATGTTTTTCCACTCCAACTTTAACTTCACACACCATGGAGCTCATTATGAAGCTGGCTTCGTGGATCTCACAGGAGATTTCATCATGCTGGATAAAGGTTTGGATTTCTTAGGGACAGTGAAGGGGAACTGTAGCGTTATAGGAAGCACAGAGATGTTCTATACAACCATATGCTTTAAAATTTGTGTCAAAAGTCATGACCTAAATTGTTCTACAAACAGGAATTTCATCTTGAGCAATCAACATGGGTGTTGTACATTTAGTGCACTAAGATTTAAAAAAAATATTTGTATCCTACAGTAATTAAATGCTGTTCTATTGGGTAATATTTTTACATTCTTTGCTTTTGATTGTCTCCATTTTTTTTTTTATAGCAAAACCAGCTCTTTTGAAAGCAGTGCTAGTCGCATTATCTCCACATCTCCTTGCCAGGCTATACATCACGCAAACAACACCACACCCCAAAAGTAATGAGCTGATTGAGTATAGTAAGGCATGAAATGATTGTTGATGGTTTTTCTCACGCTTAAAGACAAAGTCAAAGAAACAGCAACACAATGGGTGTTGAGAACTGACAGTCTCCGAACATTTGTGGGGTTTCACTGTATAGTAAATATAATAAATAGCTTTGAGTCATCACTAATGAGTATCTCATAAATCACCTGTCACTATTTCTTAAGAGTTTATTTAGAGGAGTGTGTGGTGTTCATCTAATTAGACTATCTGTGGACAGTTATGGCATTTGGCAGAATGCCTTCTCCAGAGTAACTTAAATTTACAGTGGAACCTTGGATTACAAGCATAATTCGTTCCGGAAGTGGGCTCATGTTCCAAAACACTCGTAAACCAAATCATCATTTCCCCATAAAAAATAATGAAAAATATAAAATGAAAATAAAACAAATTAATCTGCACTTTATCTTTAAAAAAAGAACAAATAAATCCTGACAGATAAGTGTTTCTGTTGGTGCGCACAGGCGTGTGTGTGTGTCTTTGTGTGAGTGTGTGTGTGTGTGCGTGTGTGTGGGTGTGTGTGTGTGGAATTAGCCTCTTCCCTCGCCTCATTTCACACAGTAACAATCCTCCTCCCTCTCCCCACCACGCTTTTTAAGTTTCACAACAAACACACACACACGCACACACGCACACACACACACACACACTCACACACACACACACAACGGAAACACTGTTTTAACAGGAAAAAATAAATCTCTCTGACCTGGCATGAGCGCATACTAAGGGAATCACTCTGTGTGTGTGTGTGTGTGTCAAATTATACACACACACACACATAAGAGATGCTGAAAGAGAGAGAGGGAGATGTTGATTATGCAAGTAAGAGACGAGCAGGGGAGACGATTACACACAATTCTGCAGCGCAAGAGTGACGCTCGGTGTCAAAATAAGAGTCGTATGCGTGATATATGATACTCGGCGCTCGTACACTAATACTTGCTCGGTTTCCGATTAAAAAATTATTAAAAATCTTTGCTCGGTTTGCGGAACACTCGTAAACCAAGTTACTCACAATCTGAGGTTCCACTGTATCTCATTATACATATGCATTTCACTACATACTAAGCATTTCACTACATATCGTACTGTGTATGAATGTGTGTGTGACAAATAAAATTTGAATTTGAGCAGTTGTGGTTTAATGGCCTTGCTCACGGGCTGTATAATAGCATCTGCTTCAACCCATGCAAGTAAACGTATGAAGCCATATTATACTAGCAGTTGAATCCCAGTGCTGAGAGGCACACACACACACACACACACACACACACACACACACAATGAATACCTGACACATAATTGCAGACAACCCCCACAAAGCTACGTGATTAGTCCAAATATCCAACTAGAGTCATTAAGCTTAACTACAAACAATCCCCATAGTTAGGTAATTATGCTGCATATACACGAATATACATCTTATCATATGGTTTCCGCAAATGTAAGAATGTAATAAGCTGCATATTGTAAGTATGTTAAAATTGAGTTTGTAAATTATAACTAACATCTAGAAAAAAAAGTGAAAAAAGTTACATTGTTACTTTGTAAGTATTTTAAGTGTTATTTTATGACAACACATTTAATAAATGTTAAATATGTTAAATATGTTAAATAGGTTGTTAGCAAGTCTCAAAGTTGTAAGTAATTAGTAAAGTTGTATGTTTTAAGTTGAGTTGTAATTTGTTATTGGTATAATTTATTGTTTATAAGTTAATTGTTATAATTTATGTAGTATTTCCTATATAGTAAATGAGGTTGAATGTTTGGAATGTTGTAAAAAAGCTGAAAATAGTCATGAAAGTTGTAAGTAAAACATTAAGTTGAATGTTGTCATGCGCACTCCTAACGCGACCGGCATGAGGACCCGGAAGTAGTAAGGAAGGAGACAAGATGGCATTTCACATCGCTCAGTCATTGAGTTTGCCCATGCTATCGTCGACGCTCTGTCCGTCTAATCGTGAGTACTCACTTTCTTGGGTTCCGCTTTCGATTGAGTGTGTGTTATTAGAACGCGGGTTTATTTGTGTAAACTCTTGCTCTTGCTCCGGGAGAGTTCTAAAAATAAACAGCGTAGTTATCCTGCCTGCTTGCGCTACTTTACCGTCTACGCTACAGGGCTAACTGCTACAGTCTCCGTTTGTTTGTGACAGAATGACTGAGCCATCAGCAGTAAACTCAGCGGATTACGCTCACCTCTGCGATGTGGTTTGACCAGCATGCTAAGCTGATCGATCAGCTCCGTAGTGATGTCGCGGTTCTCCGCCAAGGCATCCAAGACGTTGCAGCCTTGAGCCGCAGGGTGGCGGAGCTACGGCAGGAGCTCAGTCGGCTGTTGCCATGCTCGTTGCAGCGGCTGCTGCTCCGCCCCCCCCCCCCCCCTTCTTCTGATGTCTTCATTGCTCTACCGGATAAGTGGGATGGCACGGATGGGAAATGCAGTGTTTTTTTAACCGCGTTGGATCTTGTGTTTGAGTTTAATTCCACCCGATACTCCACAGACCGACTGCGCGTTGCTCTTCTCGTCTCATTACTATCCGGGCAGGCAGTGGAGTGGGCCACGCCGGTCCAGCGATCTGATTCATATTCCTACAAAGAGTTCACTAAAACTCACCTTTGAACATCCTGCTGTTGAGGTGGAGACCGACTCCAAATTATATCATCTGCGACAGGGAAGCTCGTCCGTGAGCCGCTACACAGCGGATTTCCGAACCCTCGCCATCCAGACTGACTGGGGAGACTCCGCCCTCCAGACGGCCTACTACGAGGGACTGGCTGTGCGCATCAAGGACGAGCTTGCCGGTTGAGAACTTCTCCCTTGGACTCTGCAACGCTCCTGCTGTCTTCCAGCAATGATGTTCTAAGAGACATGTTAGGTCGATGGGTGTTCGTCTACCTAGACGACATCCTCATACTGTATACTCCCGAACTGTCAGTGAACATGTACAACACATCACAGAGTTTCTAAAGAGATTGCTCACCCACCAGCTCTACTGTAAGTTGGAGAAGTGGGCTTTCCACGAGCACTCCACCACGTTTCTGGGTTTTGTCATCTCGCCCCAGGGAGTGGCCATGGACCAATTGTCGCTTTATCCGAGTCTACAGTACGGTTGCAGCTCCGCTAACTGCTCTGACGTGCACATCATCTCACCCCTTCCACCTCACCTCTACTCCCATCGCTGCCTTCCGTAAACTCCAACAAACGCCAACAAACCATTAGTTGTGAAGGTGGACGTGTCGGACGTGGGCGCCGGGCCCGTTCTCTCCCAACAAGGTCCAGACCAAAAGCTGCATCCCTGCAGCTTCTTCTTCAAGAAATTTGACCCCACTCAGCAGCGATACGGAGTAGGGGACTGCAAGCTGCTGGCCATAAAGTGGGCCTTGGAGGAATGGCGACACTGGCTCCAGGGCACCAGGAGCCATTCATCATCTGGACGGATCACCAGAACCTCATCACCATCCGTTCACTGAAACAGCTGAACCCCAGACAGGCGTGGTGGGCTCTGTTTTTTGACGACTATAACTTCCACCTGTCATGCCGCCCGGGGTCCAAGAACACCAAAGCTGACGTCCTCTCACGACAGTATGAGGAATACGTCCCCTAGACGGACCCTGCGCCTGTCCTACCACCTACCAAGATCATTGCACCGCTCCGTTGGGACATAGAGACGAGGGTTTGGCAGGCACAGGCTGCGGAGACCGAACCAGCAGGTGTGCCGCCTGGATGACTCTATGTGCCCAACATTGTCAAGCCAGAGGTTCTTCAATGGGGGCACTCCTCCCTCCTCTCAGGCCACCCCGAAAGGTGTCACACTCAACGCGCCTTCTGGTGGCCCAACATGAGGAGGGACATTGATGAGTTCGTCCACGCGTGCCCAGTGTGCGTCCGGGCCAAAGACAGCAATCGACCATCTCTAGGAGCACTTCAACCACTCCCAGTTACACGTCGGCCCTAGACGCACATTGCCGTCAACTTCATCATGGACCTGCCGGTTTCCGAAGGAAAGAACACCATCCTCATGATCGTCGACCAGTTCTCCAAAGATGTCCACCTGGTGGCCCTCCCCGGACTCCCGTCAGCCAAAAACACAGCCGAACTGATATTAGAGCACATAGTCCGCCTGCATGGGTTCCCAAGGGACATCGTCTCGGACAGGGGGCCCCAGTTCACCTCATGGTTCTGGAAGGCCTTCTGCCGTTTGATCAATTTCATCTGTAGTCTGTCTTCTGGATACCACCCACAGAATAACGGTCAGACAGAACGGACCAACCAACAACTGGAGCGCTACCTGAGGTGCTTTGTTGCTGATCGCCAGTACTCCTGGGCCCGCTACCTCATTTGGGCAGAATTATCACATAACCTCTACGTCTCCTCTGCCACCAATCTAAGCCCATTTGAGGCATGCTACGGTTTCCAGCCTCCGATGTTTGACCATCAAGAACTGGAGGTTGAAGTACCCTCGGCCCAACAGTTGGTCTACCGGTGTTGACGGTTCTGGAACCAAGCAAACAATGCCATCCGACGCTCCAACACCCGTTATACCCTCCAACATCGCCACCCTCCGGGACGGCTGTTCCAGATAGGTGATTAGGTATGGCTATCGTTCAAGAACCTACATCTATGGACAGAATCACGGAAGCTCTCCCCCAGATTCATCGATCCATACCGCATCACCCTCCGGATTAACCCTGTCACCTACCGGCTCCAGCTGCCTGCAGCGCTCCGGATCCACCCGGTTTTCCAACTCAAATCCTTCACCACTTCACCTATGGTAGCTCCTCCTCCCCGAATCATTGAGGGCGGTCCTGCTTATACCGTACGTCAGATCTTTGATTCACAGCCTCGGAGCAGAGGCGTGTAATACCTAGTTGATTGGGAAGGTTACGGCCCCGAAGAGCGGTCCTGGATTCCGGTTGCGATTCAGGAAGCATAAAAGGAGACAAGATGGCGTTTCACATCGCTCAGTCATCGAGTTTGCCCATGCTATCGCCGGCGCTCTGTCCATCTAATTGTGAGTACTCACTTTCTTGGGTTCCGCTTTCGATTGAGTGTGTGTTATTAGAACGCGGGTTTATTTGTGTAAACTCTTGCTCTCTAAAAATCAACAGTGTGGTTATCCTGCCTGCTCATGCTACTTCCGTGTTTGGGTTTACCATCTACGCTACAGGGCTACCTGCTAGTCTTCTGGTCCGTCTCCATTTGTTTGTCACAGATGTGAGGAAAAGTTTATTTTATTTTTTTTTATTTGGGGGTTTTGTTGTCAGTTATACTGTATGTTGTAAGTATATTTGCAACATACATGTTGTAATGAAAGTTATATGGTCAATAACTTTAATATACTAATATCATGGAATAATAGTATGGCGGCACATGTGTGCTGTGGCCCTGTGCTGCTCTCTATTTCTGTGATTTTGATTCGTTTTCGTTTATGTCTTTTAATCTTTTTCAAGCAGATTCTGTTTACAGTTGGCAAGAACTAATCACCATCAGATCTAAACAATCAAGCCATCACTAGTGACTTTCAGAGAGCTCAGACATCCCGGAAGAAAATGCCAGGCGATGCAGACAGAGGAGAGCAGAAACAGAAGCAGGGGTGCCTGTCAGGTGTACGAGCGAGGCTAAGGAAGCAATAACATTGATCTTCGCTTCTGTGCATTTTTCTCTCCAGCACCAGGTCGGTCACACAAAGACATCAATTAACTGAGCTACTGTTTGCTCCCAATAAATACATCCAAAATTGTATGATGATCACAAGTACTATGTTGCAGTTAGCAGGCCACACCGGCTACTGGCAGAGAAAGGAGCAAAGACTTGGGTAAGAGCAGAGGTGGGGTTAGTGTTGCCACTATCTATTACATGTCATTGTTGAATTGTCACTAAACAGCAAAGAATTCAACCAAGCATATCTTAAAACATTCATTCACCTTCTACACCACTTATCCTGTATAGGGTAATGGAAGTCGGAGATGGGGTACACTATGGACAGTGTACCAATCTATTGCAGTGTACACACACACACACACACACACACACACACACACACACACACACACACACACACACACACACACAACAGGCAAATTGGGAATGCCAGTTAGCCTAATCTGCATGTCTTTGGACTCTGGGTGGGAATCGAACCTTCGACTCTGGAGGTCAAGACGGTTCAGATGCTAAAGTCACTGAATATACAAACACCAACGACATCCCACCCAAATAAATTTAAATTAACATCAAACCAATCCAAAACCATAGAAAGCCTACTGCATGATGATGTGGTATGCAGGCTGCTTTGCTGCAGGTAAAAAAAAAACTCTCCAGAGAGTGGTAAAACATAGAATCATAGACTGTTCACCACCCTCTCTGGTGGATATGGTTACATCACACTACCTGAGCCACCAACACCATCAAAGACCCAAAGCACCCAGGTCACCATGTCTTAAACTGTTGCCCTCTGGCAGGTGCCATAGGTCAACAAAGACACAAACCTTCTGATTTGAAGACAGTTTTGTTTTCCCCAATAGCACTTTAAATAAGGGAAAGATAAAACACTTCTATATGATGATATGCTTATTTTGTATCTACTGTATGTGTGTGCCTATAGTGTGTATCGAGGGGTAGTACCTGAGCATCAGCACCTTTAATCTTGTTGTATTCATATACTGTACAATGACAATTAAGGTTATCTATCTATCTATCTATCTATCTATCTATCTATCTATCTATCTATCTATCTATCTATCTATCTATCTATCTATGTTGTATGTAAAATATGTAAAGTTAGTTGTTCAAAGCACCTCCTCAAGCTCTCTTCACCATCTTTATTTTTATTGATATAAGGTGATCAACTGCTCCTGTTGGAAATGGACCCTGAAAACTGTCTTTCGTTCCTCCTGATGATATTTACTTTAAGACTAAAGCAGGAGGGTTAAACAAGAGTGCTCTGTGGTGCTCTGACTGTTTTTCTTCCCACTGAGTTCGGAAAGGCTAATGTAGTGGGGTGGAGGGGGGTAAGTGTGGATGTGTTGGGTGGCTTTTTGAGAAGCTTGATGTTGTAGGTATTGGCTTGTAAAACACAAAAAGGACAAAAGGCAAACATTTAGCAGTTCGAACCTGCCCGGCATGAGTGACCGCAGAATTCATTAATCGTACAGTTGATCAAAACAATTAAATGATCAGCCTCGTAAATGAAAATATTTGGGGATTAAGGTGTGTTTGATATTATATTTGATTAATATTTGCTATCCTTACAGCACAGATAAAGGCCTTTATAATGTTGCTGAAGGAAAATATTTCCATGGTTTGATAAAAGGCAGGTAATTTAAGGAAATCAGCAGTTAAACATTTGTGTGATGAGCGAGAACGAACGGATTCCCTTGAGGCATTCCTGTCATAAAACCTGATAATCTCTTTGTTTTTCCCTCTCTTCACTGGCTCAGTCTGTGCATATCTGACTTCAACAAAACCCTGCAGCTAATTTAAGGCCTTCACAACTAGTTCCAGAAATGATACATTATCCACTGAAGACCTTTGGGGGAAAGGCTTCACTTTACCAAAATGCATCACTTCAGGCAGGACGGATTACTCGTTACTCATACTGTTATCCACGCAATGCTTTTTCTCTAAAACAAAAAACACTGAAATATGAGGATGTGAGGAATCAAACAAGTTTTCATGTATTTTTCTTTATTGCTTTACATTGTAACACACCTGAGCAGGTAATCAGAGCTCTCAACAGTGTGTTTCATGACATCAGCATTGCTAACGAAACATGCATTATAGTTATCATGGCACCAGTTTATTAAAAGCTTTCTGCTGATGTTTTTTAATATTCACTCATCTTTAAGCAATGAGAGAGCCGGAGCTAACCAGATGCTCATCTTGAAACTGCAATGTTTGTATCCTGATTGTGCCATGGGTAAGACAGCACAAATGCCATACATTTAGGCTAGGAAAGATTTGATTCAATACAATGTTATTATTTTAGCATTGTTTCAAAGCACCTTTATAGAATCAAAAGAAATTGTGTATGAAATATGTGAGAAAATATGAATGAATCAGAATGATCAGATCGTCCCCGATGAACAAGCCAAGGGCGATAGTGCTGAGGGAAAAACTCCCTGAGATGGCAATAGGAAGAAACCTTTAGAGGAACCAGACTCAACAGGGAACCTGGGTGATAACGGATAGCAGGGATTAATCTGCAGTCATGCTGTGGGTTAGGAAGCAGGAAGTTCAGGATAACAGGAGAGGTATACAAGTTAAACATGGTAAAGTGGAACCATCCCCAGTCACCAAATACATCCCAAGCAGACAACACGGGCCTCCATGAGATGAGATCTCCAACCAGAAGTGGGGAACCAGGATGAATCAGACAGGTCCAGAGTGCAAAGGGGGCCTGGATCACTGGCAGCTCATGAATGACATGTTTAGTGAGGGGGAGAGAGAGTAGAGGAGAGAGAGATAACAATTAAGTATGTCCGCAGTTACATAATGTATAAGGTGAGTGTACATATAGAGTGCAAGCAGGGTCTCTGGCAGGACTAACTATGACATCATAACTAAAGGAAGAGACATTAGGAGAAACTGAAAAGTAAAGCAACCAGTACTCTGCCATCCATTTCACTGGAACAATAGCCGTTTCCCCCGTGAGGCAGAGTGACACTAGCCAATCACCGGTGTGTGTTAACCCATGAAAACAGAGTAACTCAGTTGTGTTGCATTGCAATAAGTGCATTAATTTTAACCCGTAGGATGTAATGATTTTAGATAGTAATCAATATCTTCTGACCAATCAAAATCCTGAATTCAGAATTTTGTATAAACATTTTCATCATCTGTCTGGGCTATAAATAATCCAAAAAAGTCTACAAATTATGACATTATAAGGGGGCTTTCCCATGGTCATAAAGAGTGCAGAATTGTCAGAAATTAAAATTATTCACAGGCAGCATGGTGATGTAATGATTCTATCCATGTTTGGTGGGTTTCATCTGGGTATGCTTATTTCCACCTCGGCTACTCAGACCACATCTCTGTTATTCTAATTCCAGGATACAGACCACTCGTCAGGTGTTCAAAACTGGTTCTGAAGCAGGTGAAAACCTGGCCAACAGGAGCCATCTCTGCTCTTCAGGACTGTTTCAAGAACACTGACTGGAACATGTTTCGGGAGGCTGCAACTTACAGCGACTACACCAACTTGGAGGAGTACATGTCATCAGTGACCAGCTACATCATCAAGTGCACTGATGATGTCACTGTCTCCAAGAGTCTCCAGAATTACTGCGAAGGTGCGTTCACTTCTGAGGACCCGAGACTCTGTCTTCAGAGCGGGGGACAAGGTGTCCCTAAGAACAGCAAGGGCCAAACTGTTCCGGGCCATCAGAGAGGCGCACATGCCCAGAGAATCCACAATCACTTCAGGGACAGTGGTGAAACATGGTGCATGTGGCAGGGCATACATGCCATCACCAACTACAGGACTTCATCACCTGCCTATGACAGTGACGGCTCCCTTCCAAATGCGCTGAGCAGCTGCTATGCACGGTTCAACATGAAGAACAACGACAAGTCAAGTCAATTTCATTTATATAGCGCTTTTAACAATTGACAATGTCGCAAAGCAGCTTTACACAATCAATAGAAGTAAGTTTGTATGCAATGTGTATGAATCAAAATGATAAGATTGATGTGACGGAGAGGAAGACCACCTCTCCTCCGAACGACCGGGTGCTGTGTCTCACCACAGCTGATATGAGGAAAACTCTACTCAGAGTCAAACCACGTAAAGCTGCTGGACCAGACAACATCCCAGGCAGAGTGCACAGAGAATGTGCATAACAGCTGGCAGATGTTCTCACCGACATCTTCAATATCTCTCTGAGCAGCGCTGTTGTTCCTACATGCTTCAGGTCTACCACCATTGTCCCTGTGCCGAAGAAGTCTTTTGTGTCCTGTCTCAATGATTACCACCCTGTTGCACTCACACCCATCATCATGAAGTGCTTCGAGCGGCTCGTTATGAGACATATCAAGACCCTGCTGCCCCCCTCACTGGACCCCCTGCAGTTCGCGTATTGTTCAAACCGTTCGACAGACGACGCCATCTCCACCACACTCCACCTGCCACTGACACATCTTGACAAGAAGGACACTTGCGTCAGAATGCTGGACATAGATTTCAGTTCATCATTTCTTCAGGGGAGAGTCATAGCAAGCATGACTCTCTGACCAACCCTGTACTTGGGGGCTTAAGAATGCTTACGATCAACTTGCCTCTTATAACTTTTGTCAATCCGTAATAGCGTCTTTCTTGCTTGCTGCCAGGTTTTTCTGCAACAATTTATAAAACTTGGGCAGATGAGATGCTGACCTCCTTCTCCTGAGACGAGAACAAGGGCAGTGGATACCCCAGGCAGCACTAGAAGGCAACCCGGTAGATGACGAGACTTGGGAGTTGGGGGTGTACTCCACACAGGGAAGGAACTTGCTCCAAGAGGAGACATCCTGTGAGACCATGCACCTCAGGACAACCTCGAGGGGCTGATTCTTCCTTTTGGTCTGGCAGTTGGACTGTGGTTGGAACCCTGAAAACAGACTGTAGTTGACTACACAATGAGTTTAGTCTTGATGTCGAGCTCAACCACATCGAGCAAGCAGGGGGGAGGCAGAATAGTGTCGCAGGTGGCAGAGACATGGATGGTCGCAAATTGTCTCAAAAGGGTGTTTGGTTTGGTGTTTTTTGGCCATTGTTGATAGGAAAGGGTGAAATTGAATCTGGAGAAGAAAAGAGACCACCACCAAGCCTGGCAAGACTTGAGCCTCTTGGCACTAGTTAGGTATTTGAGGTTCTTGTGGTCGGTCCAGACTAGGAATGGGACCTTTGTTCCCTCTAGCCAGTGTCTCCACCCCTCCAGGGCTAGCTAGATGGCCAAGAGCTCATGAGCTCCGATGCCATATTTTCTTTCAGCGGGAGTTAAGCTATGGGAAAAGAAGGAGCAAGGGTGTAGTTTGTTTTCCTGGGCGGACCTCTGTGAGAGAATGCCCCCTACGCCCATGCTGGAGGCGTCAACCTCTACGATGAACTGTTGTGACAGGTCTGGGATAGTGAAGATAGGGGGAGACATAATACCACTTCTTAAGTTCGGTGAAGGCCTCCTCGGATCCCTGCTTCCAGCAAAAATGGACCTTGGGAGAAGTGAGGTCTGAGACATGGTTTGCATTGCACGCCTTGCACCAGAGGGAGCTGGATCATGACGTCAGCAAGGGTTTGCTTGGTGCTGAGCAGCTCCTGCTGGTGAGCTCCGAGAAGGGCGCCTTGTCTCTCCAGCGCCGATTTCATGCAATCAACATTTGCTGAAGTCATATCGCTGGCTGGATTATTCTGTCATGGAATGGAGCAGAAAGAATTGAATCAAAGCCCACATGCAGATCGCGACATTAGACGTAAGTGTGGTCGGAATGCGGAAACGAGGGTCAAACACCAGGGAATCAGTCAGCATATCATCAAGGCCAAATCGCAAACTGAGAGCCATAGTCAAAAGCAGACATGTTAGATCGGTAACCCGGGAAATGAAAGAGCGAGGCGTTAAAGCAGAAGAGTCACCATAAAGAAAACAAACTGCGAGAAAATCAAGGTAAAAAACACACACAATAATCCAGCAGTTGACCAACGGACAGCTGATCCTTAAATGCTGGAGTAGTCAGTAGGAAAATGGGAAACTGGTGTGCAGACAAGGGGGAAAAGGGGGTGTGGGAAAGGATCCATGATGGGTTAGGGAAAACATGAGCACATGGGGAAAAGTGACAGTGTGAGAAAAAACAAACAGGCAGGGCATGAGTCATGACAGAATGAAATTCTTCATGGTTCTTCTTGGCTGCTTGTCACAAGCCTTAATGTCCTACCTGGCTATGCTAATGTACTCACAGATCACATAAAATGTACTTTTGACTCTGTTATAAACCATGCCATGCCAGAGTAGCATGAAGTGTCTCAGAACTTTCACATTGTACCTGCAGACTCCTTCATGAATTGCAATTAATTATGAAAACTGGACATGATTTGTTTCAACTGACTTTTTTATATGGAGCATACATTGGGGAAAATAATTATTTGATTTAGTAAGCTTTCCTACTTAAAAAGAAATGAAGGTCTATAATTTTTCATCCTAGTTTTATTTTAAAGGATAAATACAGATTATCAATAAAAAATGTACATTATGTAAATATTATAAATTGAGTTGCATTTCAGTGAGTAAAATAAGCATCTGATTACCTACCAACGAAAAATTATTTTGGCTCCCACAGCCCAATTATTTGCTCATGTGGTACACAGATTAATTTAAAAGCCACCTGTACAGAAACTTTATCATCCATTCAAACCTCACCAACATGAGGGATCAGTCCAGAACTACACAAGAGGAGCTTGTGAATAATCTTAAGGCACATTGGTAACACAATGAAATCCTTCAGAGCTGCATGGTCCCCCTCCTCTAGAAGGCACATGTATAGGACCATATGAAGTTTATCAATGAACAGAACAGGATTGGGAGACTTGACTCGACTCGCCGTGTTTCTACCAAAGACAAATGCTGACTATGACCCTAAAAACACCTTCTCTACAGTCAAAAACAAGGTGGAAACATCATCATACTTTGAGGCTGTTTCCCAATGGATGAGGCCATGTATTGCAAAATCTTGGATGAGAACTTCCTGAAGATGGGTTGTGGATGGGTCTCCCAGCATGATGATGACCCAAAACATACAACCAAGGCAACAAAGCAGTGGCTCAAGAAGAAGCACATTAAGGTCATGGAGTGGTCAAGCCAGTCTCCAGAAATTAGTCCCACAGGAAATTTATGAAAGGAGCTGAAACTTCAAGTCGCCAAACAACAGCCAAGAAATCTTAAGGATTTAGAGATCTGTAAAGAATAGTGGATGAAAATCCATCCTGAGATGTGTGTAAACCTGGTAACCAACTACAAGAAATGTCTTACCTCTGTGTTTGCCAACAAGGGTTTCTCCACCAAATACTTAGTCATGTTTTGCTTGGGGATCAAATAATTATGTTCCTCATAAAATGCAACTCAATTCATAACCTTTCTATCATGTGCTTTTTCTGGATTTTTGGTTAATGTTCTGTCTCTATCTTTAACAATAACCTAGGTTTAAAATTGTGGACCCTTCATTTATTTGTAAATGGGCAAACTTACAAAATCTGCTGCGGATCAAGTAATTATTTTCCCCACAAAAATAATTATTTTCCCCACATTTCCCACATTATCTGGGAAAAAAAACAACAAGTTCATAGTTCTTCCCAACCATCCTGTCAAACCCCCTGTTTTAGAGCTTCTTTTTATAAACAGCATTCTGATGTTAAATCCAGATGTTGCGAAATTTCAACTCACATATTTCAGCATATCTAGCCATGAATAAGGACTTAGAGACCACTCTTGTGCTGAGCCTTACATCGCTATTTAAGCACACTGCAGTGTTGGTGGAAATAAAGCACACTTCCTCCCTACATAGTGCACTACCTGTCACATGCAGCCATGCAGACTGGTTGGCTAGTGTATTGTTTTGGAATCATTGCTCCAAAATCCAGCCCAAGGTGCCATGTGATGGTGAGGGCACACATAATATTATTAGTAGTTGTTAACAGAACCGTAGCAATTTTTGGTCAATCAGGTGTTAAAATTGTGAAAAGTTCAGAAATGTTTATAGTTGCATAAGAGCAAATTGTGGAATATATAATTCTACATACTTTTTGACTCTATAATCCATTATGAAGAGACAAAAGCTACCTATGAAACCATGAAGAACCTATGATTCACCCAGAAAGAAGTTTCACCTTGCTACAATGTTTTCTTTGTTTTTATGTTGGTGAAACCTAAAGTTTGAGCATGCTGTGGATGAACTTCCTGATGATCTCCCTAGGATTACCTGATTCCCATTTAAGATCAAATCCGGGAATGTGGGAAAGTCCTCTAAGATTTAAGCAACACTGACAAGACTGAGGATTAGAATTAAAGCCTGAAACAATGTGTAAATGTTTATATGAGGCCATCTTTATCAAGTGTGGGTAGACCCCCTGCATGCAAGGACAGCTTTCCAGGCATCCTAATATCAATCCTTCCTTACATTGTCCACTTTGCACCATTCTCACAGATTGTCTTTTATTTACCAGTGAATCTCACTTCCCCTTGTGATGCTTGTATGGACACAGGGTTAAGGAACTTTGCCCAAGGACCTTACAGAGGTGGCTTTTGAAACCGCGACCCTACAGTCAGCCAACCAGATTCTCAACCTCCTGAGCCACCACAGACGTTTATATTGATTTGGGATAAATGATCATTTTGCCTGTTACACTGCTGAAGTGAATTTGGAGTTTGTATGTAGTTTTTCATATCCACTGTATAAGAGGCATCAATAGCAACACTACGTGAGCTGATGCACTGATACAGTAATATCTGCTCAGCGGTGGTCCCACTCACCTCGTACACCACACAATTACTGTTACACTAACATAATTAGACAAAAGCACGGTTTCCTGAGTTATCAATGCTTTACTTTTTACCCTCCGGTTCCTGGCATGCAGACTCATTGTTAATGTGTGTGTGTGTGTGCGTGTGTATCTCTTACACACCTGCCTGCTGTTTCCTCATAAACCACCCCGGAAACCTGTGCTGGACTGAGCAGGTGATTTATGACTTTAATTAGAGACACCAAATCTGTCAGGACAGGCTTTAACACCGCACTTTATAAACCTTTATGCTGTTTAACACTATGGCTTCTACAGATTTAACCCTCTCAGACCTGCGGGAACAAAGCTCCACATCATGGAAGCTAGCTTCTTCACGCGAGTTTGGTTCATGTATCAGTGTAATTAGCAATTATTTTATTATGCCTTTAACTTAGCAAACTTTGATTGCAAGTGGTTACTCGAGTAATCAATTCCACTTTTCAAAGGTGTATTTAAAAAAAAAAAAAAAAGATTTTAAATATGGATACCCTAGCAACAAGCTGGGGGAGTGGCTCTTCCTATATGAGGTCACATCAGGGGAAAGTCTAATCTGCTGGGGCAACACACAGGGGAAAAAAAGAACAAATATCAATATAAATGAATGTTTTTTTTTTCACAACTTTTTTTGTCCACACACACACACACACACACACACACACACACACACTGGACACCTGTCTGAATGTCTAAACATGACTGTAAAGTGTATTTTGTACAATTCTGTACGCGCCCCTTAAAACTGCCAAAAGGCAAAAGCAGCGTGATTAGAAAGTGAAAATGTGTTGTCATGGTAACAATTACACTAAACTTTGCTTATCTTAGAATTTTTGAGTGATGTAAGTATTGGGTGTGAAAAGCATTGCTGGTTCACAGACATTAACACACACACACACACACACACACACACACACACACACTGGGCGTAGCTGCGATTAACCATCTATCATTTATATTCGTTCACTGAGCTCATTCTGCACAGAGATAGGAACAGACGCTTCTGTTAAAGAAGTGCTAGACACACACACACACACACACACACACACACACACACACACACACACACACACACACACACACTGGGATTTGTTTCACACATAGCAAAGTACCATCAAGTGGAAGAAGAGAGAGTGCGTATATATGTGTGTGTGTGTGTGTGTGTGTGTGTGTGTGTGTGTGTGTGTGTTTGTTTGTGTGCGTGCGCGCGCGCGCGTGTGTGTGTGTGTGTGTGTGTATAAGAGAGAGAGACTGTCCTCCGGCACCCGCCTCACATTCCTATGATCTGCATCATCAAAAAAAGTTTAGGCCACCACATCAGGCCTGATCTCTCTCTCTCTCTCTCTCTCTCTCTCACACACACACACACACACACACACACACACACACACACACACACACACACACACACAGGGAAACTTACTAGTGTGTGTTACTCTCTGATGACTCATTTCTTGCCAGCATGTCCACTCTGGAGTGTGTGTAGGTGTGTTGTAAAGTATGAGTGTGTGTTGAATCTGTGTGTTTACTGCTCTGGTACTGATTCATCTCAATAACACACTCTTCATGAGTTTGAACTATATGTGTTAAAGCATATTATCGCTGGTTAGTGTATGTCTGTAATTTGGTTATTCATGTTTCGCTCTGTGTGTGTGTGTGTGTGTGTGTGTGTGTGTGTGTGTGTGTGTGTGTGTGTACTGTATGTGTAAAATCATTCCATACTCACACAAAGTTAATTGAGTGTGGATACTTTTAATGTTCTGTTGATTATGTCCAAGTTTTAGACCTAATGCTAGAGACAGTAGGACACAATCACCTAGCAGGAAGTGATGTTTAGGAAACAGGAAATACACTCGAATTTTTAAAGTAAGCCCTTAAATTGCTGTTTCCGGACCATGTGAGTAAACAGTACACAAGTGGGCGACCCTAGGCTGCTGAGTGACCCAGGCAGCGGAAGTGCATCATAAGGCAGGGCTCGTGTTCAGGTCTAGCCAAAGATAGACACAACGACAGGAAGTACTGTAAATCAGGGAGTGAAAGACTGATTGGGTGTGACTCAAAACCCGAGACTCAGTGACAGGACCAGCGACTGTCACTGATACAAGCCAAGAAGCCTGGAGACCTGAGCGTGGGAAGGCGACCAGACCACTGATGAGGTTTTGTTGACATTCACACCAACAAGGAATCTACAATTGCAAAGATCGAAGCATGCTTAATGTAGAAACTGTGGTTAAGAGAGTTGCGCACTGAAGAGAACAACGTTGTACTGTAGTTCACAGACTTAAATCATTTTATTAGTCCAACTAAAGCCAGACTGTAAAAAAACATTTTAGTGTAAGGCAGCCTGGCATAGTGGTTAGCACTCTGGCCTTTCACCTCCATTGTCAAGTGTGCGACATGCTACATTCAACTGAGAATACAAGACTAACAAGCTGAAAGGGGACATATTGGCACCTATCGTAGCAGAGTCAGACATACTTTAGTCAATAAACTGATTCCGCTGTCATGCTTGTATACTGGGACAATGACCGTAGTCCAATTAAATGGCAGGTCAAGATCTAACCACAGCTCCACTTAACTGTGCATGGAAAATGCAATGACTGTGTACATTGTGCAAACATACTGCAGACTTTGGGGGTCATGGATACTCAGATCCATACCAGGGTCCCTAGTGTAGAAGGAGTCATATGTTTGGACACACCAACAGCTGCGCTCAAAATTATTCAACCCCCATTGAAATTTATTTTCTTTGGCCAAAATTACTGACTTGCATCTCTTTGTAATAAATCAGTGAAACAATAGCAATTAAAAAGCTCAAAACGACTAATATAACACGTGGTTTCTGCAAATCCAACACAAAATGCTACTTTAAATGATCAGTGCAGTCCTTGATTAGAACACAAATTTTTAAATCAGATGTTGTCTCAAGCACAGATTAGATGCCCCAGGTGTACGTTATTCAGAACAATCAAATAACGAAAGGGCACTTTCTAGAGATTTGCTGGCGGAGATGTTTAACTGCATGTCAGAAATGGGTACGTCAAGAGAGTTATCCATAAAGTAAGAGAAGAGCTCATGGTCTCACACAAACAAGGACATGGATATAAAGAAATACAGTAGCAAAGGTACTAAACTGAAATACAGGAAGCCTATTTTGCAAGTTAAACATTAAAGAGACGGTGGCTAAACTACCTGGACCTGGCAGAAAGAGGAAACTATCAGATTCCTGAGAAGGCAAGTGTTGAAAAACCCTTGATTGACTGCAGAGGACCTATAGAAAGATTTGTGTCAGCAGCACAAGTTTCTCTCTGGACTATAAGCCACGTGCTAAACACTGAAGGTCACCCCAAGACGTACCCTGCTCCTGACCGTAAAACACAATACATGTTTGCTCCAATATGCAAAAACCATAGAAAAAAAGAAACAGAAGTCTGGGAAGTCTGTTATATGGATTGATGAATAAAAATGCTTTTGGGTCTATGAATCAGAGGTATGTTTATAGGAGAAAGAATGAAGCATATGCAGAAAAGTGCACCCTGTCTACAATGATGCATGGTGGTGATACTTTGGGGATGCTATACTTCCTCTGACACTGGAAACCTGCAGAATGTAGGGAGCAAGATGGATTCAATTAAGTATCCTTGAAGGAAACCACATGCCATCTGTGAGAAAGTTGAGATTTTGTATCATCGGATCTTCCAACTGGCCAATGACCCCAAGCATAATTCAGTCCACCAAGACTTTGACAAAGTCCTGGAGGGTTGAAGAGCGGCCATCACAGTCGACTGACAAATCCAAGAACCTGTCAGGCTCGCTAGATGCGTGATGGATCCAATTGCAGATAGTGTGAGTAATTCCCAGGAAAAAGTGGCGCTTATGGGTGCTTGTGAGAACTGAAGCAGGAAAAGTGGAGATTTTAAAAGGGAGGTGTGGGTACAATTCCGCGCTGTGGCGTGAGAGGAAGAAGCCTCCCTGGAATGTGGAAGCACTGAGTACCAGCGTGAACAGAGGCGAGAGGCGTGCAGAGCCGGCGCGAGCGAGATGCAACCTGAGATGTACTGTTTGCCGGCGTGTGCAGCTTGAGCATTGAATTGAGTCAGTGCTCCGCGATGAATGCCGGCGTGGAGAGAAGGAGTTTGGACTCGACAAGGATTAATCGTAGTCGTGGAACAGGCAGGGGTCGAAGCCGGAGAGACATGAAGCAGTCCGTGATCCAGGCTCGTAGTCGGTAACAGGTAAGAGGTCGGCAACACGAACTATCCAAAAGGCTAGAGCTAGAATGAGAGGTGAAATCCTGGTCAGGGAAACAAAGTGTGGTCGAGATCCGGTAGACAATGAAGAAAAAACGCTGGAATAGTGAGGCACTCAGTAATCTGGCGACATGGCAGTGTCAGAGCATGGTTTCAATAGGTATGAACTGATTACTGATAGTGTCCAGGTGTGCAGAGAACAGAGGCGGCGTGATGTAAGGAGCGGCAGGGAACATGGAACAGGAGTGCTTATGTGATCATGGCGGTGCTGTGGCTTGGCGTGCCGTGACAGAACCTTGCCAAATTTGAGACCATTACCCCTGTGGAATGGGCTAAAGTACTCACAATGTTTATCATTAAGAGGTTGAATATTTTTTATACTCTAATGTACATTAAAAGGAGCATTAGTTGTGTTGCGCTATTTAAATTGCTCTTGTTTCACTGATTTCAAATTCTAATTTTATTTGTCACATACGGTCTTACACAGTACAATATGCAGGTACAAGTTATGGTATTTATTACAACGTTTATTTTTTAAAATTATGTTCCATATTTAAAATCTTCTCAATGCCCACATAATTTATATTTACACACTTTTGGCAGCCAACAAAGATGGGCATCTATGGGAACTCACTCTCACTCACTCACCCACTCACTCATCTTATATAGCACTTTATCCTGTATTCAGGGTCGCGGGGGGTCTGGAGCCTATCTCTTTGCAGACTACAGTTCTGCTTTTAACACAGTCATCCCCAACTGACTCACCCATAAACTATGTAACCTTGGCCTGCCTCGCTTCTCACAAGGACAACATAGATAGATACAGATAGAGTACTTTATTAATCCCAAAGGGAAATTGCATTACAGCAGGCTGTTCACATACTGTAATATACAACACGTAATCAGCAAACAAGAATTGCAATGAGGAAGGGAAAAAAAGGCACAAGTTTACACTTAAGGTGCATTAATGAACACTGTTAACAATTTAAGGTGCATTAATGAGGTAAAAATCATGTCAAATATAAGGTGCATTAAAGAGGTAGAAAATGCTATCAAATAATATATGAATATGAAAATACTGCTTCTATGTACACGCACATGCTGATTGTATATACAGCTGGGAATGAAAATGTACATAAGGTGCCCCAGCAAGTAGTAAAGGAGAGAATGATCCAGCAATTATATAACCAGGAAATACTAATAAAATAAAAATAGGATGCAGTGAATGAGGGATGTGACCATAGTGCATTGAAGACAGAATGTAAATGAGCATATTTATTGTGATGTCAGAGAAGGAGATCCCTTTCTTGACACGGAGCAGAGTTATTGTAAAGTCTTATTGCAGTTGGCAGAAACGACTTCCTGTAGTGTTCTTTTTCACAGCGGAGCTGAACATACTTCTCTCCACTACCGGCTCCAAACCCTCCAGGGGAGTGACCAGTATTGAGCTAGCCTTCTTGAGTTTGTTGAGTGTCTTCGAGTCACTTGTTCTGATGCTGCTGCACCAGCAGATGGAAACAAAGCATATTGCACTCGCCACAATAGACTGATAAAAGATCTGCAACATCTTGCTGCAGACATTAAAGGACTTGAGTTTCCTCGAGAAGTAGAGTCTCTGCTCAGTCCTTTTCTGTGGACAATGTCTTTGTTGCATTTCCAGTGCAATCTGTTGTCAATGTGAACTCTAAGATATCGGTAGTTCACCACCACCTCCACCACCTCACCACCACCATCTCCTTGGCCTTAGTCACATTAAGGATGAGATGGTTCCTCTCACACCAATTCACAAAGCTAGTCCACTAGGCCTCTGTACTCTGTTTCCTAATTACCATTAACACACCTCACAACTGCAGAGTCATCCAAGAACTTTTGCAAGTGACAGGATTCTGAATTTTACTGAAAGTTCGAAGTGTATATATAATGTAAAAAGGAAAGAGAAGAGTACTGTCCCCTGTGGTTCCCCTGGTGTGGCTGATCACTTTTTTCTGATATGCATTCCAGCAACTTTACAAACTGTGATCTGTCTGTCAGATACTTGGTGATCCAGGAAGTTGTGGAGGTGTTGAAATGCATCTCGTCCTGCTTCTGTTGCAGGTTGAATTGTGTTAAAGGCACTGGCGAAATCAAAGAACATAATTCTCACAGTGATACCCACTTAATCCAGGAGATAAAGAGTTAAATGAAGAGGTAAATGATGGCATCATCCACACCAACCTGAGAGCAATAGGCAAACTGAAGAGGCTCTAACCTGAGGTCTTAGATGAGCCAGCACCATCCTATCCAAAACCTTCATTAGATGGGATGTAAGGGCAACTGGTTCGTAGTCATTTAGGGTGGATGGAGATGACTTTTTGGGACTTAAACAAGGCAGGATGTTTTCCACAGTGTGGGAACCTTCTCCTGACTCAGGCTCAGGTTAAACAGGTGCTGTAAAATCCCACATAGCTGGTTAGCACAGGCATTCAGATCCCTGGGGCTGATACCATCAGGACCTGTAGCCTTGTTTTGATTCAGTCTCTCCAGGTGCCTCTTTACCTGATGTCTTGAAACAGAGTAGAGGACACATCATTTTTGCTGGACTAGGTGGAAGAGATGGGGGGTGGGGGGGGGTGTTGATGGAGCTGTGAAGTTTATTGTGGAGGTGGACAGTGTGACATCGTCCTGAAGTTTGCAGACGACACCGCAGTGATAGGATTCAACACTAGTGGGGAAGAAGCAGCTTATAGGACGGAGGTGGCCAGTCTGGTAACATGGTGTGAGGATAACAATGTCTGCCTCAACACGGACAAGACTGAGGAGAAGTTTTACTTAAAAATCATTTTTAATACAAGGCCGAGGTCATGTCATCAGTTAAGTTATGTATCACATGCTGTACAATGCGTCATCAGTCATACACTGTGCTAGGCTTACAGATCAATTGATTTGACATTGCCAAAGATAGGAGAGTTCTCTGGGTTAACGCAGAAAGCACTTCCCTGCTAAACTCTTAGGTCCCCTAAAAGTACACATACGTCTAGTCAACATGGATATGTATAAAGTCGACAAGTTGTAGCTTGGAGAATCTAACCTAATTGGCAATATGTCTCAGAGAAATCGGCATTAACTGAAAATGCCGACCAGACGATGTTTGCATGATGAATCAAAGGGAATACTATCCAATGTGAAAAACAATACTGATATCCTTTCACCATCCACGCTACGCTATTCACGAGGATCATCCTTCATGTCAGTGTGCACAATGAAGAAACAAGATTCATGCTGAACTGGATGCCATCAAAAATAAATCAGAACAAGAAGGAGTACAGAAGCAGTAAGTGTAAACAGAAGAACAGTAAACAGACTGTAAACCTCACAGTCTGGTCAAGACAACAATCCGGATTCACTTCCTGACAGCCTGCACGAGGAACAACAATGAGCACATTACTTTAAGAAACAAATTCCAACTTTAGTTTTAACTTTACTTGAGTTTTTTAGTACTATAGTTTTAAACATTGCATTTGGTCAGATTAAATGCTTTTGTTTTGGGAAGTATGGTAGGTACGATATAGAAAAACATTATATATATGATTAGGGTTGGTCATGGCAAACATTCTACAACTTAAAATTTTCAAAAATAACTGCTGTATGATACCGCATACAGTATCATGTGTGTGATATTTTGTGTTGTACAGTATGTGGTATTTGACAAGTCATCTTCTATTTAAATTATCCAAAATAATTTAATAACAAATACAATTATTCAGGATATCAAGCATAATTTTTAAATGGAAGTTCAGTAAAGTTCAGGAAAAGTAGTGTTGATTGTGTGTGTGCGTGTGTGTGTGTGTGTGTGCGTGTGTGCGTGTGTGTGCGTGTGCGTGTGTGTGTGTGTGTGGTGTAGAAAACAGAACTGTAAACATACTCCCAGACCACATCACAGTCCCCAAGCAAAAATGGAGACAAGATGTGTCGCGTTTATGGGGTCTAACCGTCAAATGAATGAACAAAGTTACATCAGCACACTGTATCTCACATGCCTCAGGACGACTGTATATCTGTCCATCCTCAACATTTTATATTTATTGAGTTTGAGCGCAAATTGTTGCATAGAACGTGTCATGCTGTTTTGCTAGCTGCTATTCCAGGAAACATCAAACACTTTTCATTAACAGAATGAGAATTAACAAAATTAACACACCGAGTGTGTTTAAACCTTTAAAAAGTTCCCAAAAGATTTGCATGAATTCGTATGAAAACAGTGAGTCATGTGGAAATAATGCTGCTGGGTGGAAATAATGTGGACAAATAATCATGAAGTTTCGATCATAATGAAAATGATCAGTGAGACAGTAAATAATACATGTCATGACATTTATCCATCATAAACATACAGTAATAGGTTGCATCATCATTTTGTGAAAAGTCAAACTTGCGCATGTGCACACAACATACACAACAGTATGTTAGCCACAAGAAAGGTGTGTTAATGAGCTGATGAAAAACAATCCAGTTACACAGAATCTCAAATGTCAACAGTTTCCTCATTACACAACTGTACAACTGCACACATGCTAAGAGTAATAATAACACACACACACACACACACACACACATACACACACACACACACACACACATATATATTAAATTAAAATTTAATTCATTTGCATAGCATGTTTAACAATGGACATTGTCACAATACATTTATTCATTCATCTTCTATACCACTTTATCTTGTATACAGAGTCACAGGGGGCCTGGATCCCAGCCAAGGTGACGTACAGTATGGCCACCTATTGTCACAAATCAGTTTTACAAAAATAAAGAATTTATAAGAATTAAAAAAAGGGAAAGTAAATGTATTAATTTGGATATTTATAATGCTATCAGTTTAACAAGGGAAAACTCTGACTGAGAGGTCATGAGAACGTCTCGGGTTACTTTGCTCGGGTTACTTCCCTGTTCTCTGAAAAAGTGGGAACGAGATGCTGTGTGAAAACGCTATTGAGAACACTCTTTGTTCAACCAGTTGTGAAGCATGTGTGTATCAAACACGACAAACTTTGGCTTATATAACCTCGGTCAGGTGACATCATCTGATGCAGAGCACCTGAAGGTTATAAATAGGTCTGAACCGAAAACATCCTCATGTCAATTTTGTCTGAAAGGATTTCTGGTCACACCTGCAGTGTGGCATTAGAGTGCAGCATCTCGTTCCCGGTTTTTCAGGAAACAGGGTTACAGCAAAGTAACCTGAGTCGTTCCCTTTGAAAAGCTACTCTCGATGCTGCGTGGAGATGCTATTGGGAATGAGAATTCCAACGCTGTTGCATTGCAAGTGTCTGGATCCCCAAGGTTGTGTAGAGTGTGCGCACAATCATCAAAGAGGTCTCAGACATGACTCTGGGATGCTGACTTGAGGACCCGCGAGCCTGGAGTAGCATGGACATCCTAACTATAAAATCTGACAAATTTGTGTGGAGCGGACCAGAACAATTGATGAGGCAAGCCCCCTGATCGAATGGACCCTAACTCCTAGAGGTGAAGTCTGACCATGCACCTTGTAGGCTAGGGCAACAGCATCTCTCATCCAATATGCCAGGGTTTGTCCTACGCCCCCCCAACCCCCCCGCCCACGTACTAGACACAGTAAGTGGTCTTTCCTGCTCCGGAGCTGTTAATGGCGGAGGACAAAAGGCTTTGAGAATAACTGGATCCATGGTCGAGAATGGAACTTTAGGAAGATTTCGGGTGAGGATGGCTTTGACTAAATTGGTGAAATTGACAGAGCCTTTAGAGAAGTAATGGCAATTACAAAAACCATCTTCATCTTCAAGGTCAGAAGCCTGACAGGCGCTGACTTTAGTGGTCCGAAAGGGATATCAACCTGCCCCTCGAGCACAATAAATCCCAAGAAGGGACCGTCGCTCTAGAGGGCATCCTCAACCATTTAGCTCCATGAATAAAACTAAACAACTAAAGGGTGCTTTCCCCACCATCAGTCAGATCATGGCAAGCCAAAATTGTGGCTATGTACATTCTGAGAGTACTAGGGCATAAGCCTGAGGACAGTTTTTCTTGCAGAAACTCCAGGACTGAAACAATTTGGCAGTGGACTGGGTCTACATGTTTTGCCATGCACCAACTTTCAAGTACACTTCATTTGGGGGCATAAGTTCTTCTAGTGGAGGGAGCCACAGCACTAGTATAGTTTCAATTATATTGGCTGGGATAATCTCTTAATTGGTCCCCCTCTGGGGCTGGACGTGAAGGTCTCAAAGCTCGGACCGGGGATGAAATATTGTCCCCTGTGCCTCAGACAGAAGATCCCTCCTCACTAGAATCACCCACGGTGAACAGTCGAGGAGAGAAATTAGATCTGAGAACCATACTCTGGTCGGCCAACGACCATTTGCCAGGACTTCCAGGAGGAGAGCTATCAGAGGAAATGCATAAAGACGCAGTCTTTACGGGCCATCAAGTTCTCCAGACACAGAGGAGCTGGAGAACTCAGAGAGTAGTAAAGGGGACATAGTACGTTCTCCTGCGAGGCAAAGAGATCCACCTCTGCTACATAAAATATCTCCCAGATTTGACTGACTACTTCGGGGTGGAGTTTCTATTCCCCATGTGTCACAACTTGTCTAAACAGCATGTCTGCTCCCACATTCATATGCCCCAAAATGTGTGACAGGAACTTGTCCTGTGCCAAAGCAGAACCTGGTGCGCTAGCTTGTTCCAGCCTGGCGTCCACACCTTGAGTCCACCCTGGCGATTTATGTAGTGTTGTCCACCCGCACTTGAACATGGTAGCCTCTCAACTGCTGGAGGAAGTATTTTAGGGCCAGAAATAGAGCCAATTGATATACCACGCGATAAGATGACTTCTCCAGATCCCTTAGGCTGGACGGCCATCTAAGATCGTCTATCATCGATTCTATCTTGCAACGACATCACTGACCTAGAGTGGGACCCAGAGTCAGAAACCGGGGTCTGAACTACATATAAAGGGTACGAAGCCCCTGGAGTGTAACACTTATTTGTCTCTGGGGATTGGACCTTGGATGAGTAGTATCCCCTGTCTCTTAGCCACAACTGAAATGATCTCATGCGCAGAAGACACAAAGGTATCACCTTGGATGCAGCTGCCATGAAACCTAGTGCTCTCTGAATGTGATGAACAGTCACTTTGTGGCCTAGCTTGATTTTCTTTAAGGTGTTGAGAATGGATTCGACACATGCAGGAGACAGGTGTGGCTGCATTACGATCGAATTCCATACAAATATGTTGTACTCTGGACAGGAAAAGGAACCGTCTGTACCCTAAAAAAATGGAGATGAGCTATGACGACATCCCAATGTTGAAGTGCTAGCTCCTGAGACTGAGCCCGAATCAGCCAGTCATCTATGTGATTCAAAATATTCAAAATATTGTCAGGGATAACCCCTAGAGGGCGCCAAAGCGTCCTGTGATTTTGTTTGTAGTTCCTTTTGTTTTCACTTCATTTCCCATTATGCACCTCGGTCAGGTGACGTGGGGCGCTCACCTGAACCGTGTTGATTATTAGTTTCTTTATAAATAGGTTGTTTTGAGTTTAGTTATTTGTTTTGCATCTGTTGATTTAACCGCATTAATGTCTGTGTGTTTAGTTCGTGTCTTTATACGTGTCTTAGTTTCGTTTTCATATCAAGTATATTTGTTTATTTGATTTCCCTGTTTTTCTTTATAATAAAAACATTGTTCCTTTTAAAACCTGGACCTCTGCGTTTATGCCTCGCACCCAGATTCGTGACAAATATGTTCCAGGATGCCCTGAAGCCATAGAAGGGCTAGGGCAGCATCCATGCATTTTGTGCAGGGTGTCAGGGCTAGGCCAAATGGAAGAACCCGATACTGGTAAGTTTTGCCCCCTCAGGAACTTCCTGTGTTGTGGTAATATTTCTATTTGAAAACATCCGTACTTCAGGTCGATTTTCACAAACCAATCTTATGGTTGGATTTGAGAAACAATCATTTTGACTCTCAACATTTTGAACTCTAGCTAGCGGTTCGGCCCATGAAAACCTAAAATTGGATGCAACCCCCCATCTTTCTTGGAAACCAAGAAATATCGACTGTAATATCCATACTCTCCATCTGGCAGGGAAACATGTTCTATGACCCTTTATCCCAGCAAAGTATGTAATTGCTGAGTCAACAAATGCGCTTGTCCTGGTTTCATGGAAGTGGGGACCACGCCATTGAAACACGGAGGACATGGTACAAATTGAATCCTGTAGCTTCTCTCTACAGTGTTTTGTACCTAAGGAGACATACTTGGCAGTAGGTTCCACGCTGCCAGTTTCTCTGAAAAGGGTACAAATTTTGACACTTTGGCTACGTGGGGGGGTGTTAGATGTTCGGCATCCTGAAACGTGGCAGGAGGCAACCCAACACCTAATATTTCGCTGGACACCGCTGCTCACCGAAACACCAGTGGTGGCGGAGATTGAACAACGGCCTTCTGAGGGTGCCAGGAAGGAGTTTTTATTCTTTGTTGGAATTTTTACGTGCCCCTCCCCGGGGGAGGGACTCACCCATGGTCCTGGGCATGTAAGCCTCAGGACTTCTTTTTGGAGGAGATAATGCTTCTCAGGTCTGGTCTTTTTGATGCGCCACACTCTCCTTTTGTGCTTCACGTCCAGAGGGAACTAGACCTGGTTGGGACTGGGTAGCCAACGGTCCCGACTCTTGAGCACGGCGGGGAAGAAACCTAGGGTTACAAAAATGTAAATACAGTAAAGAATGTAATAAATGTCAATGCAAATGTATTACATTGTAGCGCATTTGCTGTCAAGTGACAAGGAATCTCTGTCTCTCTCTCTCTCTCTCTCTCTCTCAACCTCTCTCTCTCTCACCCCCTCTCTGTGTTAAATAGTAGAACCAGCAGTGTTGTGGCGGACGCGTCCCCCAGTGGCAATGGAGGTAGAGGTGGTGTTATTGTGGTGTTATGGTGATGGTGGATGTGCGCACAGCTGTGCTGCTGATGTTTCCAGCAGGCAAGCGTGAGGATGAAGTGGCCGTGAGGTCAGTCAGTGCTGTGTGTGTGTGTGTGTATGGGGGGGAGGTGAGGAGGAACACACCCTCACTGTGGCTTTTCCTGAACTCTATACACAGAGGAATATTAAAGAGCCGCTTGGAGCTTGGCTTCACCGCTGCAGCTTACTGCCCGCTCCCGAGCCAGATCCAACCGCAGCTCTGAGCGCTCCATCGCTCTGTACTTCTAAGACACCGGGTCCCATCAAAACACGCTCTACCACAACACATGTGCACTTATGAGTGTGTGTTTACCAGCTGCTTACAAATGCTGCTCCTTTTTACATTCTGGAATTTGTATTTTCCTATGTGATGCCACTTCATGTTCTCTATACATTACTGCTCAGTATGCGTCTCTGTTCCTCTCTATTTCTGTCTTTCGCTTTTGATATTATTCTACATGTTCTTCTCCTGCCTTGTTTTGTTTTTCTTGGCAGCTCAGACACACTAGGATCACACTTGTACCTACAGATAGAAGAAACCAGAGCAGTTTAACTGGACCACTGCTGTCAGTTTCAGGTGCTGGAGTTTACTGATACTCTCTCATCTCCTTCCTCAGAATCTCATTGTACAGTTCACTAAGGAACTCAGGGTTCTCAGATCGGGCCAAGAACAAGGTAGAGGTCTGTTGACACTGAGGAAATCCTTACCAAACGACACATTAAAGGGGATCCGAGAGCAGCATAGGCCAGATATAGGGGACATCTGGAAAAGACATTTGCAGAAAACAACAGCAGGGCTGCAACTTCAAACAGAAAAAGCCCACAAGCACCTGCCTCCCTCAGTCCAGCCAAACAGCTGAACCAGCCTCATGCTGCATTCAACCAAAAGGTTGTAACTTGTAATTTTCAGACAAGCAAAAACCAAAGACTTCAGCATGGTCTCCTCAAATCAAGTTCAGCAATTAAAATTCAATTTCCTTCAGATCATCGACTTACAGAAATATTCGCTTGTTAAATCTGTCTCACTGATTTGAGGTAGAAAATCTGCCCGACTCATCATAGTTAGCTGGTTATCTTGTTTCCAACCAAAGAAGAACATGTAGGTGTGCATGGCTCAGCCTACTTTGCAGGTCAGAGAAACTTTAAAGCTTTGTACATCGAAATGTGGTGTCCTTCCCAAGCTCCAACATCTCACTTGAGTTCAGTTGAATGCAGCATTGCTGCCGATTTGACCATCAGTGACCCCCCCCACACACACACACCTCCACATCATCACATCTTAACACATCTTAACTTAACACCCCATCACCCTCTACATACAATAATACATGTAGATATAATACAAAAATTGTGCCTAGCATGTATGTATGTATGTATGTATGTATGTATGTTGAAGTGTGTATACATTTTTTTATGTATATATGTATATACAGTGTATATATACACACACATGAGGGATTCTCAAGTCTACCTGAGACTTTCCCATGAATTAACGGCTGCCCCTTAAAACATAACTAATTCTCACTCAGTCCCTTATTTCTGTTTCACAGAGTTGGCAACCTGTTTGTTGTTTTTGAATTTGCATTGGTTGGTTGTTGTGCTAAATTTGAACAAATTCCTGAAAAACTAACAGCCAATAAAGTGATTCTGATTCTGCCTTTCATTCTAATCTCTCTCTCTCTCTCTCTCTCTCTCTCTCTCTCTCTCTCTCTATTTCCTTGTAAAGATCCTTGTAAAGATTAAGGTTTAGGCAAATTGTTTCGTGTGTAAGTAAAACAATTTGCCACAAATGCTTGTTATTTTATTGTGCAAAATAAAGGCTTAATTTCATGCTAAGTGCCTGATTAGCATCAACCCATATACAGAAGATTAATTTAGTTTCTAATTGGCTAAGCTAACATCACACTAATAAAATAATCACTACGCAAGGTCTGGTTGAGACAGAATATGTGTGTGTGTGTGTGTGTGTGTGTGTGTGTNTGTAGTCTGGTGTACAGGAAACACTATTATAAAGGTAAATCACACAGTGTGTGTGTGTGTGTGTGTGTGTGTGTGTGTGTGCGTGCATGTGTTAGCGTATGAGTTTAAAGGTCATGATGAATGACTAACAGTGCACGCTCCATCGGGGTGACGAGTCTTAAAGTCACATGACCATGTCATCACAGGTGAGCTGGCGTGCTCAGTCCTGTCGTCAGGTGATTGTCCTGCTGTAAACCGAGCGAGGAGCCGCGTCAGGCCTGAGAGAAAGCCAAGAGGGAAAAAAGAGAAAAACAGATCGGTGAACCACAGAGGGATTGTGTTCTGTGTTTTTACTCTCTGGCATCTGGAGAGCAGGTGGGTTTGAACCTCAGCTCACAGTGCATGAACATGAGCCCTCTAAAGGACACTAGAGGAATTACACCACCATTATACATCACTCGTATGACCGAGAGATGTCTGAATGCTCAGTCAATATCTGTTCATTTAATTCCATGAATCAATACAAGCATTTTCACCCATATTTGGAACATTTCATGGGATTTAAAACAAAACATTTTAATACAAATGCAAAGGGATTTAGCAGTAAATATTGGACTAGAACTATCAAATATAATAACATTATTATTATTAATATTAGAAGTAGTCGTAGTTTTATTATGGAAAACCACCATTATTTTTGTCACAAATATTGTTTTCTCATAAATAAATAAATAAAAAAAAATATTTTAAAACACTTTTAAATTGTCACAAATTACAATATAGTTAATAAAAATAAATATTAAATCATACTAAATCATTTTATACTTATATTTTGTACTTTGAGCTCACTCTCACTAATGAGATTTATATATATAATAATAAAAATTATTTATTAATTAAAATTACAATGGATCTTAGTTTATAACAATAATAATAACAATAAAAGCACAATTATTTACTGTATATTTAATGAGATATTTTTTGAAAATATTGTAAATATACCAACATTTCAAAAAATAAAAAGCAAACATTTTTGTTAACTGTTGATGTACTTTTTATCCCTTTATTTATTCATGTTTTTTTTTTTTTTTTAGAATTTATTTAAATAACATTGTTAACAGTTTATGAAATGAAAATATATATAATGAAAAATTTTATATTTAACTAGAAAAGTTTTTTAACTACAAACTGTTTATGCTGGATAAATAACAGCTTAAAAAAGAACTTGTTTACGTGTTGTGAAGTCTCGGTTTTGTGCATAATTCATGTTTATAACTTTACAATAAACAAATAAGTAAAAAAATAAGTGAGTAAATAAATGACTGAATGAGTAAATAAATAAATAAATAAATAAATGTGAGCAATCCTTGGAACACATGGAACAAAAATATTTCAGAATAAACACATTATTTTTCCGTATCTGCTTGTGTCTGTATTTTTCATGAAAAACATGAAGATGTTTCATTTCATTTCATCTCTAATGTTGTACATTATTACACACAGCTCTCGGCCAATCAGCACACAGTGCACTGCACTCACACTACTGACGCACTGTGTAGTCTGGTGTACAGGAAACACTATTATAAAGGTAAATCACACAGTGTGTGTGTGTGTGTGTGTGTGTGTGTGTGTGCACGCATGTGGCCTCAGAAAGGTCAGGCTGACTCAGTATCAGGATTAATAAGGTCATTTGTCACTATCATTTATATTCTACTCTATAGCAGGAGCTGCTTAGAAACCCAAGAGGCCTACAAAGCATTTCACACACACACACACACACACACACACACACACACACACACACACACACACACACACACACAGCTTATTAAATGTGAGAATGAGAAATGGTACATATTTAAAGTGACACTGGCGACTCCTTGCACTGATGCCCGGGGCAGAGTTTAACTGTCCTCTCATTGCAGCTCAGTTTGTTGATTTGTTGCTTTGCTAAGTCTGTACTAGAGGTTATTTTTTTTGTAATTGTATTCTCAATGATTATTCTTCAATAGTTCATATAGAGAATGTTGTACAGTACATGTGCATTTTTTTAAATACAGAAAACATATGCGTAAATGTCAGAGAAATGATGTCAGACACGCAGAAAAAGTTTTTATTCCATCCATCATTCATTCGGGTGTAGACAAACAAACCTGTCTTTAATGACATGTATCGTACCACGTCTCTGTCATTACTAATGGTTAAATGTAAACACACACACACACACACACACACACGACCATATGGACACTGGACCGTCTCTATTTTCCAGGGAGTTCCCTTTATTCCGTTAAAACCGTCCCATTTAAACTTTAAAATAAATGTCAAATTTCTCACTGGATATAGCAGTGTGTCCTGTTCAGACAGATTTATACACACACACACACACGCACACACACACACACACACACACATTCATATATTCTGCTACTTTTATTAAAAAGAGATATATTAAAAGCAGGAATATGAAAGAAATTGCTGTTACATGTTCTGCTCTGAAGGTATTCAAGAACTTATTAATAATTAATTAATATTAATAATCATAGTTACAGTATATTTAGTACAAGTGATGTGTTTGGACACGCCTTCAAATTTGTTTAGTGATTTATTTTCTACATTGTTGAAAGAAAACCTGGATTTTTTTCAAAACTATGAAATAACACATATGACATTAAGTAATTAAGTACCAACAGCAACAACAGCAACAGTCAGCTGTTATTTTAAGACATGAAGGTCCTCTGGTGACTGTAGGACTGTCACTGGCTTTCACCTGCCACTGGATGCAGTGCCGGTCCCAAGCCCAAGGATAAAATGGGATGGCTGCCAAGATTGTTGTGCGGGCCCGAATGTCCGCTGTGGCGACCCCTTGCTGGAAGCAGCCAAAAGACCAACAACAACGCGGTCCTCTGTTGTGGAACAGTTCCGACAAGAACAGTATTGTGTCGAGTGCATTTGCAAAACTCATCAAGCACCATGATGACTCTCATGAAGACCTTCCCATGAGAGCAAGACCAAAACTTACCTCTGTGGCCTCCAATCCAATCCCAATGTACAAACAAGTCTAATCCACAAAGGCTCTAACCTCAGTTCACAACAATCAACAGATCTGATGCCAATGTCCTGGTGCCAGACACCACAGCAGCCCCCCAGAGGACCTGAAGAGTCACAGTGCTGGTTCAGAAGGGGAACCGAAAACATAGGTGGTTTTATTGCTACAGCAGATCATTGTAAAGCAGAACAGATAAGCCGCAGGCCAAAGGACACTACTAAGAAATAACTAGCCTGCTAAGTGTTAAGCTAGCATTAGCCTAGCTTTAGCTTGGTTTTTCATAAATGTATTAAATGTAAGAGGCTATAACAGTAAGCGTTGGACAGAGCATCGGTATGAGGGCAGGAGGAATGATCCAGGCAATAGCAGTTGCACGAGCAATGGGAGGTCAGATGGCCGCATTGCGCTCATGGCTTCTTGAACTACAGGTGACCTGGGATCTTCTGCCCTTAGCGTGTTTGATTGTGAGATGTCTGTCTGCGGTGACGGGGTTTCTGAATCATCGGCCCTTGCTGCAGCCAGGGAAAGTCCCAAATCTGCTTTATATGACTAAGATGGAACCAGAGAGCATAATGTGTCTTCAGCTTTGAAATGGACTCCAGACGCAGTTCGACATCTCTCACACTGTAGTGTCGGCCCCCTGCTTTATTCAAAAAACACTCCGTGGTGTAGAACAAGAACACACACAAGTATACATCAAACCATTTGCTCTCCGCTGTGAGTGAGTGCTTTCTGCCTGCAGCCGTATCCCGCTCTCTGGACCATTTCACTTCTGTTTCATCTTCTGAGCAAAGCAAGTGAGCCTGACATCACAGCAGTGCCAAGATACAAGAGGTCAAAGGTCATGGAATGCCTCCTTGTGTGTATTTGTGTGCTTGTGCGTTTTCAAGAGTGGGCCTTTTGATCCTGTAGTTCTCTGTTCTCTTCCCTACAATAATTCAAGCTCACTGCAGACAACTTCCCGTAATCACCCTCCACAACCACCCCCACCAGCTAATAACCAATTAATCACACACACACACACACACACACACACACACACACACACACACACACACACACACACACACACACACACACACACACACACACACACACACACACACACACACACACACAAGCTATAGGATAAAACAGCTAGTGTATGGCTGTTATAGATTAGCTCCTTCCAGGGTATATTCCTGCCTGGCCTTTAATTTTCCATACCATGACCAGGATAAAGTTCATTTGCGCATAAAGTTCGAAAAATGCTTTTATTGGAAAAGCAACACTATTCTATCTCTGCAGTAGGTATTTCCTTATAGCAGTGATGGTCCATACAGGTAACTGTCATATTAAGAGATGTCAAGAACACGAAACTGAGTAAATGGGAAATCTGGAACCTTAAGACAACTGAGTCCTGATGGAACTATTTTAAGAATTTGGGGTGTCTATCTCCAGTTCTACCAGAATTATAGGGTACTTCAACTCCAGTACTGGAAGGCCAGTGTCCAGTGTAGTTTGTAATTTACCAACACCTAAACACAACCACTGAACCTGGTCATTAAAAGAATAGATGAATTAACTGTTTCTGACCAGAATAATCACCAAAAAAAAAAGCTGGACACCAAAGAACCTTGTTGAAGAACCTTGGCCTATAGGGCCAAACAGGAGGTTGGTCCAGATGTTGGAGGTGGAGTTGCTTGTTAAGATAGGATAAGATAAGATAAGATATAACTTTATTCGTCCCACAGTAGGGAAATTTCTTAATTTCTTGAAGTTTAGATTTGCAGTGTCACTTGTGGGATCCAACATTAGACGTCAGGACTATGGCCATTTATTTGTATACTGTACTACCCCGAGAGAAAATAGGTGGGACTGCTCTATTTCCAGGATATGGGAGGAAAGCTAATTAGGAAGTATGACTTAGGTGCTGCATAGACATAAATGGCTATAGTCCATAAACTCCAACTTCATCTAGATCAGGGGTCTCAAACTCAGTTCCTGGAGGGCCGCAGCCCTACAGAGTTTAGGCTTATTTGAAAACTACATGGTATGTATGTTGGAGCAGGGTTGGAACAAAACTCTGTAGGGCTGCGGCCCTCCAGGAACTGAGTTTGAGACCCCTGATCTAGATCAAGTTTTGTTTTTACGTTTCCATTCAAACCAATCTGAAGCTTTACCTGGTTTTACCCTTTTAATCCATTCATCACTGGCTGCTTTGCGTCAATTGTTAAAAGCGCTATACAAATAAAATTGAATTGAAACTGAATTCACCTATAGCAGGAGTTAGTCATCTGCACAGACTTCATGGGAACTACAGTGGGTCATATTGTAATAACCACTGGAACCACAGCATGATCTGTTTAGGAATAGATCACCAGACAGGCTGAAACATGGATGAAACAATATTCGTACAGATGTGGCAGCACTTGGAATGAGACATTATGCTTTTCTGATCTCACTGGTGAGGCCATTAGCCTTGCTCCAAAAACAAATGATCAAAATACTCAACTTATCAGGAAGGTAATGGAAAGAAATCTTCAAGTCATCATAGCGTTATATCCAATCTTAGATTATCCGATCTTGAAATTATACAATGTTTCTTTCTACTCAAAATCAAATTTGAAACTTAGATAGTGAAATGTTCTAGAATTCGTCATCTTCAGGGCAAATGGTCACCTGATCATCATTGGTCATATTACAGCAATTGGAGTAGAACTGGTGGAAGATCTTGACCATGGTCATGGTTCAGGGATGGCTTGTAGTGGTGGATCCCCATGGCCTCCATTATTCTTCTTGGGAATTCATACCAGAATTTCATGTCCAAAGTTAACAATCTAAGTAGGTTTAATCTTGATTCCAAGTAGAAAGAAACATTGCATTTGTGAGATCATAGACTTAGTTGTCCTCTAATGTTTGCTAGCAAGCTGGATGACACTGGATATCAATGCTGGATCAGGATGAGTACCATGGTGAACCTGCTCTCCAGGGGGACTCACATGCCACAACTGAACCAAAGATCCGAACATTCTAGAACGTGTCATTATCTCAGAATAGTGCTATATTGTGGAAGCCTTGGGATTGATTCCCCAGAGGACATGCCCCAGCCATGGTGGTGCACAGAACCTGTGGCAAAAAAAAAATGTGAACAGGTTGTTATGCTGCGTTAGCTATAGAGAACGGATCTGTCTCGACCTCTAATGGGAACAGCAAGAAGAAAAAGAACAACATTCACCGAGAGAAATGTTAATCATGAGCTATATCATCAGGCACCTACTGTAGGTCAGATTTAACGTTCCTCCCTGATATGAATGTTTCACTGTCTGGGAATTCCAACAATGCTCCTGGTCGGCATGGTCCTGATGGCCGTCTCAGATAGCGATCTGCTCAGCAGCCTGCTGTTTGTTTGGAAGCGTTTGAAGTCTGATGAGGACATAAAAATGCAAAAAAACTCAAGCTTAGTTAAATACCTGTGTGTTCGGTTCCAGTGCACCTGCCAACAATCAGCTCCTCAATATACCAAGATATGCTGAGAGGCGTCATGCAGAGCTTCAAACCTCAGCCAGATGACGCACACTAGGCTTCTTTCTTTCTTTCTTTCTTTCATGCATTAGTTGATTATTACATTTTACTGTTCTTCCTTTCTATGCTTCTTTTAACTTTCTATGATATTTTGCTAGTTTTTGTTACTTTCTTACTTTTTAAAAAATGTATTTTACTTTTTTAATTTTTTTCATTGTATATTTACTTTTCTTTTAATTAAATTCTCTTCAATTAAATTTTATTTGTATTGCACTTTTAACTATTTAAATTGTCGCAAAAGAACTTTACACAATGAAAAGAATTATTTAAGTCTGTATGAGATGTGAACGTGTATGGATCAAAATGATAATAATTTTAATTTCTTTGCCTTCTTTTTCCTTCTTTAACTTTGTTTGTTAGATAGATTGGTTCTTTTTCTTTTAAGACGTCACTTTCTTTTTCCTGTTCTTTTTCACAATTTGATATCTATTTATTCATTTTTTCATTCTTTTATTTTTGGAAAACATTTCTTCATTTTGTATGTGTGTTCCTTATTTATCTATGTGTCCATCTACCCAGCTGCCCATCTGTCTCTCATCTGTCCAGCCTATAAAAGGTGTGATTTTTTTATTTATTTCTCCTTTGCCCCCCCCCACACACACACATTTACAAAGTAAATAACTATGAAGCAATAAAGTGCTTCATGTTCAAAATACATTTTATATGTCACATACACAGTACGATATGCAGTGAAATGCTTATACGACCACCTGTGACCTTAAAATAAAAAAAGGAGAGAGAGACCAAGTACCAGCCAGAAATACATTATGGAATAAAATAAGAACAGGTTTAGCTACAGAAAACATAGCTGTAGAAAATAGAACAAAATATACAAATATTTTAAAATGATATAAGAAATATATAACTTATTACATAAAATTTAAAATAAATAAAAAATATATATTTTTTAAACTTATCTTTACAAGTATAGAAAATATAGAGAAGAATTTAAATGGAAATGTCCTGGGTGTGTGCAAATATGCAGGAATGTGTAGATGTACAATGTCCATAAATGTCTATGGTCTGTGATGTGGAAAAAGTAAGATGGAAAGTTCAGGGTGAGTGCAAGTGTGCTTGAATGTGTAGATGTACAATGTCCATGCATGTCTGGAGTATGTGCAAATCTGCAAATCTGCATAAGTGTACAGATGAATAATGTCCATAAAGTGTCCATAACTGTGCAATGTGCAAAATGCTGAGAAGGTTTAGTCCTGTGTAGTGTCCTGCTTGAGAGACCGTATCGTATGCAGGAAGAAGCTCCTCCTCAGTCTCTCTGTGTTGGCCCTCAGGGAGGCGAAGCGCTTTCCTGACCGCAACAGAGAGAACAGTCCACTGCAGGGGTGGCTGAGGTCCTTCACGATCTTCCTGGCTTTGGTCCAGCACTGCATGCTGTAGATTGAGTGCAGGTCAGGGAGCTCGGCGTGGATGATGCACTCAGCTGATCGCACCACCCTCTGTAGAGCTCGTCTGTCCTGCATGGTGCTGCTCCCCAACCAGGTCATGATGTTTCCCGTCAGGATGCTCTCTATGGTGCAGGAGTAAACGTTCCTAAGCATCCTGGAGGGCAGTCTGAAGTCTTTCAAGCGCCTGAGGTGACAGGTCCTGCAAGCTGTGAACACCAAGGTATCGGAAGCTGTTCTCGCTCTCTACTGGGCTCTCGTTGATGACGGGGCTCTGGTAGTTCCTCTCCTGCTTTGTGCTGAAGTCCACTATCAACTCCTTTGTCTTACTGACTTTTAGAAGTAGGTTGTTCCTCTGGCACCAGTTCTCAAGAATCTTGAGAAGATTCAGAAGACCGGATCTCTGACAACAATGTCATCAGAGATCAACAGTGTCATCAGAAAACTTAATGATGGTGGTGGAGTTGGTAGTGGCCAAGCCCTCGTATGTGTACAATGAGTACAGCGGGAGATGGCGTGATGTCGAGTGTGTCCGATATCGCATCCTTCGCTCTCCCCCAGGATCTCACTCGGCCAGCTCGGATCAGGAGTTAAAAACTTTGAATTGTGAACACATTGTAAACCAATAGAAATAAGATTATCTCTATCATACTTAATGCACTCAATGGTGGTGAATTTACCAGTTTAAAGTTACAGAAAATTAACTTAAAAGACAAAAACAAAGTAAAAAAGCTCGGAGCAGTAATCGGTTTCTACAAGAAGAAAATACACTGTTGGTATGTTTTGAGCTCTGTTCTTTCTTTCTTTCTTTCTTGTCTCTCTTTCTTTCTTTGAATGCTTTTTTCATTTTGTTCAATAGTTTGTGAGCATTTTCCTTCTTGCTTTATTAGTGTTATTAGTGTTACGTAATAATATTTATGAGAGCCCTTACGCAGGGCTTCTGGAGAGGTCAATGAAAAAGGAAGCTATGAGAGTGCTAATGACACGCATGGGAAGACCTTCCCTTTTGGAGATAGCGTGGGATTATTAATCAGGAAACTAAAAGAAACTAAAGAAAAATGAAAACAAAACAAAACAAAAAAACCCTGCTTTCGCTGATTTCATTTAGTTGGCCGCAGATCTGCCCATCCTGAACAGCGCAGTATTCTCACACGGCTCCGCCCATCGCGTTGTTACAATTAGACTTTTACTTTTCATTGTATTTATACTTTCCTTTCAACTAGTTTCCTTCTTCGACTAGTTATCCATCTTTTTAACCTTTTCTTCCTTTTTTATTATAATGAATTTTTATTTTTGGACACAACTTTCTTCGATAGTTTTTATTTTTAGTAGTTATTTTTTTCTTATTTATATATCATTTGCTTTTTTCCTGGTTTTGTTGAGTCTAATTTCTTTCTTTCTTTCTTTTTAGTTTTATTTAAATTTTATTTAATAGTTTGTGAGAATTTTTCTTCCATTCTTTTTCTATTATACTTCTTCCTTTCAATTACTATTCTTTCTTTCTTTCTTTCTTTCTTTCTTTCTTTCTTTCTTTCTTTCTTTCTTGCTTGCTTGCTTGTGAAAACAGTTTAAAATAAATGAACTGCTGTTTTACACACCGCCAGCACCCAGTAAACTCAGGTCTTTGTATCCATCAGGTTATTGATTCCAGCTCCTCCTCCTACTTTGGGGATGTTTTGTCACTGTGTGTGTGTATGTATGTATGTATACGTGTGTGTGTCTATGTGCGTGCATGCGTGTGTGTGTGTGTGTGTGTGTGTGTGTGTGTGAGAAGCAAATGTTTGAAGTGATACTGTGGAAACGAGGCAGTGTTTAGAGATAATAGTCTCTCTGGTTTAATGGCAGGAAATGGGCTTCAGATGTCGATCACTTTGGGTTGGCGCTGTCTCTCTCTCTCTCTCTCTCTCTCTCTCTCTCTCTCTCTCTCCCTGCATGCCCTATAAAACAACTTTAAGTACCTCATGGCATTGAAGAACAAATTGCACATCAGTAGCCAATCGTTGCATTGTTCACATTTTAGACGCAATCGCACTCGGGTTTAATTCGGGTGAAAACAGATGGCGGCTTTTTTTCTGCCCTCATCAGTAATTTAACATGCACTTGACATGAATCACGCAGATGAGCCGGAGAGACCGCGGAGTGGAATAGCAACCACTGAGGAGGAAACTAAAGAGCTTGGGTTCTTTTGAAGGAAACAGTTTGGTTTTATGGGCTTCAGAGATCTAGACATCTTGCTGTAACTGGTTGCAATTACATTTGTCACTTTTTGTTGTAGCATGTGACATCAGTTAAGCTGATTTATTTCACAGATGCCTTAACCAAATAAACAAGTCTCAGTCTAACCCATACCCATGTAGGGTCTAATGATCAGACTCCAGCAGGCGGTAGCAAAGAGTTGCAGGATGAGCTGAAAGCGGTCTGAACACAGAGAACAAACAAAAGCGATACACACACTGCACCACCGCCATCTCCAGTCCTGAACCTCATGCTCAGCTCCACAGCGCATACACACACTACACTCTGCTCAGACGGTAAATCATTTTGATCTTAGTTTGTGCTCTTTGGAGAAGGAAAGGTTGTGTGCAGGATCCCAAGAACATGTATGTAAAAACATACATGTTCAAATCAGAGAAGAATCCAATCATCTTCAGAAAATTTATTTTTTCAGTGTGTGTGTGTGTGTGTGTGTGTGTGTGTGTGAGACTTTATTTAAGTCAGAACATAATTTGTCCTCATAACCCTGAAGAATTTAAGATGAACCACAAGAAATCTGCAAAAAGCCGATTACTTCTTAGCATAGAGATCTCAAAACTATAATTATTAACAACATTGCAACGCTTCACGCACTTTCCTTCTTATACTGACACGCCCATCTCCCTCTCCCTCTCTCTCCCTCTCTCTCTCTCCCTCTCTCTCTCTTTCTGTATGCTGTCTGTCTGTCTTTTTGTTTGTTTGTCTATTTCTTGTTCTGTGTCATTCGTTCTAATCTCTGTCTTTCTCTCTGCCCATCCCTTTAGTTTTCTGTCATTCTTTGACTCTAATTTCAATTAATTCCAATTTAATTTCTATCACTGGTCAATATTGCAAAGCAGCTTTACACAATCAACAGAAACTTTTTAAAGTGTGTGTGAGATGTGAGTGTGTGTGAATCAGAATGATCAGATGGTCCCTGATGAACGAGTCGAGGGCGACGGTGCTGAGGGAAAAACTCCCTGAGATGGTAACAGGAAGAAACCTTGAGAGGAACCGGACTGAACAGGGAACCCATCCTCATCTGGGTGATAACGGAGAGCAGGGATTGATCTGACCTTTTCTTTCTGTACCTCTGTGTCTGTTTGTTTCACATAACTGCTTGATCCTTAAGTCTATCTATCTATCTGGCGGTTTATGTCAGTTTATGATGAACGTGTGGAGTCGTGCTCAGCTGCTCTAGAAATGAAGTTAAACAGCTCCCCCTGGTGGCTAACACCTGGGATTGTTTCTCACCTGATCATTATTGAGACCTCGTCCTTCTTCTTCTTCTTTCTATCGTTATTTAGGCGAACGTTACGCCCCAGCAATTATGGATGAAAAATAAACATCATTCATTAATTCTTTAACATGTGCGATGTCAAGTAGTTTACACTTAAACACAGCTAGGTTTATAGTAACAAATACACACACATACCTTCTGGTTTAAAAATACTGGCACCCCTACAGGTAATAGTCAGGGGAGATTCTAGGATTTTGTAAGTGGGGGGGGGGACCATGAACCAGTCAGGGGGGCCTGTGGGAAATCAGATTAAATTAGAAATACATAAGGGCTTAGAAAACATTAAGCATGACTTACAAAATCTTGAGCAATGCCCTGTGCGCTAGTATGGGTTAGTATTAAGTTAAATGTAGCACTGCCACAAGAGCCTGAAAATCATTTAGTATTTTTGAGATTTTTGCACATTTGTTCATAAAAGCAACTGATAAAGTAACATTTATCTGTTTACTATTTATTTGGTGGGCTAAGCCAATCAGTGAGTGACGGCGCTCTGAGCCAATGAGAGAGTGACGGCGCTCTGAGCGTACAGGACATTGACGCCACTCTGATTCAATGACATTTGTATTGTCAGGTTGACATTTGCCAAATGACATTGGGGGGGCACCAGGGGGGCCAATCATATCCCGTGCCGCCCCTCTAGATCCGCCCCTGGTAATATTTCCTGAGCCTCCAGAACAGGCGAGTCTCTGAAATATAAATCACTCACCTGTTTAACTCTACTCTTAACACTAAATAAATTCAGATTTTCTACACTGCTTTTATTCTCAGGCTGACGTGTGTCTTCTAAGTCTTCTCCAAGAAATTTTGGCCCAAATGTTTTACTCTGATCTTCTCACTTTCATCTCAAATCATCCTGGAACATAACAAAATGGATGATGTTTTCAATCTTCACAAGCATTACAAAAACAGGACAAAATACCACAGATTCACAGTGTGTGTGTGTGTGTGTGTGTGTGTGTGTGTGTGTGTGTGTGTGTGTGTGTGGGCTTTACTCTGAAATGTCTGGACTCTAGCTTATCTGTAGTGAACTGTCCCAAACTGTCTCCCTGCACCAAACTGTTCTAAACCATATCACTGTCTGTCTCATTGTCCCAAACTGTTTGATCATTACACATTGTCTTACTGGATACACCCTGGAGCAGAAACCAGTATATTACTGGGCACAACATGTTTCCCAGTGATTTACAGCTTGGGGCACTTCATCATAACACATGCACCCATCTGCATGTTTTTGTAAGGTGGGAATAAACTGGAAACCCAGTGGAGCCACAGATGAACACCGTGGGGAAACACACAGGAACTCCACACAGACAGAAACCCAAGCTCATGATGGACCTTTGAGCTGCGAGGGACAATCTCTACCCACAACACCACTGTACAACCACACAAACAGCTCAAACAAGCAAAGTTAAATCTTTAAAACTCATCTGTAGAAGTCATGATCACAAACTTGTCTGTGAAATAAAATTATCGTTTTGAGAAGAGAACTAAAACTATAGTTTTGAATGTCAGAACCCGTTACCCAGCCCGGCCGTTGCACATTTATATTTTGTTAGTGATTTATTAAATACATTCATGTCTAAAAGTCATGGTGCTGTGTCAAATTACACACTTTGAAGCTAGTGTTGTGCACTCTGGAGTTCTGTTCCATCATACAGTTATTAATATTCATTCCTCAGCACACTGTTCACTCTGTAGTGTGTTCTGTAACAGACGACATGATGGTGAGGGACTACTGGACACGTCTCATTATACATAGAAGGTCCTGTAAGCACCCACCATTAAAGGTGATTACTAGGTTCAGCTCACGTTATCAATCAGCATGGTCTGGACAGCAACTTGTATAAACACACACACACACACACACACACACACACACACACACACACACACACAGAGCTTTGGGGTAATGAAGCGGTGTTTGGCTGTGCATTAGCATGTTCTGTTTATATAGCTGTCCTGGAGTCATTCTTGTGTTGATGGAGTGTCGTACCTGTGTGTGTGTGTGTGTGTGTGTGTGTGTGTGTGTGTGTGTGTGTGTGTGTGTGTGTGTGTGTATGTGACTGATCAGAGGAAACGTGATTTATATGTCTGATCAGAGACAAGGAGACAAGACAGTCCCATCATGCTTTGCGTCTGGCTGAGTGACAAGCCTTCATGATTCCTGTGTGTTTTACTAGCAGCAGGCAAAGACACGGCCTGGAACATTCCTCACACACGCACAACGTGATCCCCCATTCAAACACAAAGCAGCTGAATTAGGAGCTTCTCTTAATAAATATATCACCTGTCTGTGGGGTTTGGAAGCTGTCATTCTTTCTGTCTCTTTCTGTCTATCTCTCTTTCCCTCCTCATTCCTCCCTCAGTCTCCGGCTATGCAAGGACACATTCCTGGAAAAATCA